>PVIJ01005779.1:49283-75643 GCA_004024925.1 Scalopus aquaticus | reverse complement strand
GGTGCCAATGATATTTTTTCCTAAAGTAGAAAATTATATAAACTCACAAAGATACATTGTTAGTAGGATTGATTATTTTAAATTTAAAATACAGTTCAAAAACAATCAACTTCATTATTTAGCAAACATGATTCTAGATTTGAGGGAAATATTTAAAGACAACTGAATTATATATATGTATATTATATTGTTTGAATGACCGACTGTATTTTTTAAAAATTAAGGTAACATTAGTTTACATTGTTATTTGTTATATTCTTGCATGTGGTTAATTTTTAATCCCTTTTTGTAATGAGTTAAAAATTGTTTTTTCAAAATAATTTGTTTTGTAGAAATCCAGAGTATATTGTGTTTTGGCAATTTTATTTTTAATTACCTTTTAGAATTCCCAACTGAAAAGTAATTACATTATATCTCACCTTTATCTTGTAACTATAAGAAAACAGCCTTTTATATTCTTTAAAAATACTTTAAATTTCTCCATTAGAAATCTAAAAGACACAATGTTTTTTATAAAATGATTATAGCTATTTTTCTACTTTAATCTTCTTACTGCTAAATTCAATAGTCTTTCTTTTTTGGCATGATTTTTCAAAAAGATATTTTCCGAATGCTCATGAAGTTTGTTATGTCCAGTGTGTTACTACACTAGTCATGGGTCTTATTTAACAAAAAGATGAAAGTTTCTGTATTTCTCTGCTATCTGTATTTTTCCGCTAGGAGTCAATAGGATGGTTTTATATAGGATGATCAGAAACAGGAATGCTATGGTTTAGAAAATGTTTTAATCTGTTTCAAATAACTTTGCAGGGCAATCTGGTAAAAATGGCATGATTAATGACTGAAGAAGATTAAAATATTTTCACATTCTGCTTTTAATGACTGCTATCTTAAATTCCTACTCTAAAATTTATAACTAGTAAAATACTACAGGAAAAATTTATCATTCATACTCCATTTGAAGTTGTGTTTTGCTTATCAAATTGTGCCTGGTTTTTAACCCAAAGCATAAATTAAAAACAAGTATTAACTAAAATATAGCTTTTGTGCTATTCTTAAATACATTAATTAAAGTATTGATATTTATTAGGTCCAGCATAAAAGAGCTAAGATTATTGTTTTCTAAAATTAGGCAGCGGTAACACTTCAGTCAGTATGTACTTTTTAAATTTATCCTTAACACTGGGCAGATTGGACAGATTTTCACCATTTGAAAATAGGCCATTTTAGAAAGTTTAACTGTGCATGTTTTCTATGTATATAAATAGGTTGCAAATATAACTATTAATGTTGGAATTTTGCCCATTGATTTTACTTGTTCTGTCTTTTTTAATCCAGAGATAATGATGTATATTCAGTCTCTGCCATATTTACCTAGAGGAAGTCTTTTTAATCCCACATTTTTCTTCTGTAGAGTAATGTGTAAATACTACATAAAATGGCAAGTGGAAGAAAGTCTGTTTTGTCTAAAGATACCATTCATATTAAACAAACACATTGGTCTGTCTTTGAAAGCATTGTGATATGAGTTTTGTTTGGTGGGAGGAGGAGGAAGATGGATGAGACTAAACCGAATGTATGCTGCAAAGTAGATGAACTGGATCATTTGGATCCTGGCTCTATCTTTTAATTACCTTTAATTAGTTATTATGAAAACATATTTGGTATTGTTCCTCCTATCTTGTTTTTTTAAGTTTGTTGTGCTTTTTTCCCTTTGGTTGGATTGATTAAATTGAGAACTTCTAGTTATGTTAAAAATACCGTTTCTGTTTATCTGTCTACCATTTAATTTTAAGAAACATATTTGACTTTGTATTTTTCTGTTAATGTTGGGAATCAATGAAAATCTAAAACCTCCCTCCATTTCACCATAGATCATCTTCAGTGTGGAATTTTTATATTTGTCATTATGTTTCTACTTACCTAAAAATTATATTAAACATTCTAGTCACATTGTTAGTTACCATTTATACTTAGCTATTTAACTTTACGTATTTATTCAGTCATCACTATTTCTTTTGTCCTGTTCTTTCTTAGATGTAGTTTTCATCTTTCTGTAGTACTTCTTTTGATACTCTTCCAGAAATGGTTCTATTTATGCAAAAAAAAAAAATCCAGTATTGAGGAGGAACATATAAAATACAATACTTGACTTAAAGTATTAAAATATGCATTTATGATATAGCTTAAATTTGCCTTTATAATTCTTGAGTTTTGCTTTAAGAGTATTTTGAAATTCAATACATAAAAAGTAAATCATTATCACCTTTGGTCAAATCAGAGTATGAGTTGTACCACTTTTAAATCTCATCAATTTTTAGTTCTTAAATAAATTAACAACTTTACCAGTTCAAGGGTTAGGAGAATTTCACTTGGTTTTTCTAATTCGCAGAGATTAATGTGGCAAAGTCATTTTATGTAAGTTTTGTCATAAGTGAAAGAATAGAACTATCTATTATACAAATGTATGTACCTTTAATGTGACTATATTTTCTGATATTTCTCAGTCTTAATTATTTCATTGTCCAGGTTTACTGTTGTTAAGCAAGTGTAAAGCTAGTGGATGGCAGGATTATAGTACAACAGCAGTATCTCATTTTTGGAGCATTCAGCAAGTAATCATGACACAACAAAGAATATAGTTTGATAATGGAGGACGATGAAGAAAAGGAAATAAGGGAAATATTTGGCAATGTAAATAAATAAAAATAAAATTAATGAAAATAAAAGAGAGAGTTCACGTTTTTAAGACTTTTAAGTTTTACAATTGAGAAAAATTGTGCCAATTTATAGTCTCACCAACTGTATGCATTTTTTTTCTGGACATAAGGCTAACTCTAAATATTATTTCTAGCCTCTTATTTTCTCTACCAATATGATAGTTGAAAAGTAGGATCTCACTGATTTAATTTACATTTTTAATGAATAGATATTCAACATTTTTCTTCCTATATGTTATCGATTATTTATAACTAGTCTTTTATGACTAGTTATCAATGGCCAATTTTTCTAAATCCACCTGCATCATTCAACTGAATTGAGCAATCTTTTATACAAGTGCTTTTAGAAAAGAAAAGCCTTTTTATTAGAATATCATGAGCAAAAAGTAAATGAACCAATCCTGTAGCCCTCCATTTTTCTACCCTAGATATTAATTCATGTGCTCTTAAGGGTTGATTTCTTCCTCCTAGTATATAATGACTCATATGAGATCAAGTTTGTTAAATGTTTTTCTTAATTGTGGAAAAATTGGTAGGTGTTATGTTGCATCTCTAGCAAAATTTGCTTCACAGAAGTCTCAGCCTTTATGGTGCTCCTATCTCTTACCCCAGCATTCCTCTCTAGCTTACTGGTCACAATTCTTTCTAACTAGCCTTGCAGACATTTCTTACTGTGTTCCTTGGAAGTCTCATTACATTTGTAGATATATTCCTTTTTACCCTCAAATCTCTTCACAAGACATTCCCTTCATTTCCTTTTTTTGAGAGTTGTCTTCCAAGGTCCCTCCTGTGTAACTGTCATTTTTCCTCACACCTAGTGGTGGTGTCAGTAATAACTCATTGCCTCCTCTAGAATCTCAGTTTTCCTTTCTTATGTAAGTGCTCCTCTTTTGACATTAGCTATCTTGCTCAACAACTTATTGCCTTTCAGTTTTGTTGTGGTTTATTAACTCCTTAGTTATACCCTTCATTTATTGAAGACCTTAATCTTTCATGCTACTACTTGCCATTCTCCTGGGTAATTTCATGGACCCTGTGGACAACCCAACCAACAGTGGGTTTCTTCCACCATGTATTGGTCTCTTCCTTTTCTTCCCAGTCTATTATTCCACTTACTGTTTTACTTTCTTCTCTATCCATCCTAGGGTCTTTGCTGAACATTTTGTCACTTTGGCTAGTATCCTCTGGGTTCTGAATTTGTATTCCTTATTTTAATTCTCTGGAAAATACCTAGCCATATGCTTTCATTTGTAGCTCCTTTTCCCAGGCTGCATGGCCCTGTTAAAAGAAAGAGTTTATTATGGGATCGTTGCCACTAGAGATTTATGATCTATTTCAGATCAATTTCAGATCACTTCTTGGCACTAATTCTGCTATCCTTCTCAAATCCCCTTTTCTATCATCCTTTTCTATCACAGCAATAATCTTTTACAGAGAAAGTTGAGGCTACAGAGCTTGAGTTCTTCCAGCTTTTCCCTCCTATAACTACAAACATCTCTATCCACACTTCCTTTCCTACCTGCTTGTAAGAAGAGATATCCTTCTAGTAATCCCTTCAACCCCATTCCTTCACGTATTTACTCTAATTTCTGAATTATGAAGCTTTTTGATTCTGCTTATTTCTTCCCTACAGCCTGAAAATGATTTCAAATCATTGTGATTTTAAAAATAATTCATAACTCCTTCAATGTCATTTTATTCTAACAGTTGATATCATTTCTCTACATTGGAATCACGGTGTTCAATACTATACTGTTTCTACTTTCTCCTATTCAGAGGAACACCTAAATAAAAAGGACAAGGCAGAATGGGAGAGTTCTTAATGGCCAACATACATTTGCAGAAAGTTCAGCTCACTATTAACCACAGTAATGCAAATTACATGAACTAGAAAAATGTTTACAAAAGGATTAAGACATCAAGAGTAGAGCGATCTTTACTCTCAAATGTTACTAATGGGAATATAAATTAATGCAATCTTTTTGAAAAGCAATTTGGTAATTCCTTAATCCAATAATTCCAATTTGGAAGACTTTGCAAAGAAAATGTTTAGAGACTAATGTAAAAGAATATTCACAAGGCATTTTTTATAGAAGCCGAAAAAAAAAAAGAAAAAGTAAAAGTAAAAAGGAAGCAACCAAAGTGTTCAATAATAGAGGCAGATTACCATACTCTCTTTATATAGAAAAAGGTCCAAAAGTAAATATACCAGCATGTTAAGGGTACTTTAGAGTGGTAAGAATACAGGTGATTTTATTATCTTACTGATACTTTCCTGTAATTTTCTAATTTAACTTAGAAGAGCATGTATTGCATTTATAATCAGAGAAAAGTAAAGGTATACATGTATGTGAATATATGTATATATGCATATGTACATGTCTGTACATATGTATTTACTTTGACCATTAACGTCTCCCCCATCTCTGGCCAAAAAATAGTGTAAGGGTTTTTGTACAAAGGTGTTTGTCTGTATGTAAGCTTTCAGTGTATTCCGGTTACTCCGGGCATGATATTCCCATCAAGTGTTTGAATAATGATAGGAATATATTGATTTGTACAGAATATTAGAAGAGGGAGGAAAGGAACTCCCCAATGAATCATGTGTGAAAACATTAAAGGAGAAGGACTAACCAGAAACAAATGAACCAAAATATCTCAAGGTAGTGGGGAGAAAGGTACATATCAGGGTTATGCAGGTTGTCTCATAATAATTTCACTGAATACTAAGACTATCAGGCAAAACTTTGTTTAGTGGAAAGTGTGGATGGGTTGGTTCCTTCCCCCCCAAAATGAAAAAAAAGTGATTAGTGACAGTAATGTTTTCCTCTTCAGAAGCTAGAAACAACTCTTGGTTAAACAGAAATGTCCAGGATATAATGCATCTAGTTGGAGACTTCTAATTTGTGACTTTATCTATGTAAACTAAAATTAATTGTGTGTATCTTCTGAATCTGTCATGTGCTTATAATTGAGAATCATACAAGTAAATAATACAGTTATAATACTCACCGGACCATGACATACAGAATGTCTTCAAAGAGATGAATAAGCTGTTTGTCAAAAGATCATTTTGTAGGTTGGTTGTTTTAAATGTAGAATGCAACTTACTATAGAAACAGCATAATAGAAAAATGATTTCAGGGCCAGGTCACCAAACATATTGTATTTAAATGTATAAAATAGTTTCAGTGAAAAATATATTCAGCATTTCAGGTTGAAATAATGAGAATCAACAACTTCCCATTCCCCTATTGTATAATAAATAATAATAAAAAAAGATTCCCTCACAACTGTAAGCTTCTTTAGGTGTTTGGAGCAGTTTTTAGTAGATGATTGGGTATAAAGCTTGCCCAATATAGTCATTAACCAACAGAGCAGTGAAAATGAATGTTTTTGGAATTAAGGAGACTGAGGCACTGGAAGTTATCAACATGATTGTTGAAGTTATATAGGGCCATGGAAAGTTGGATTAGAGAGAGAAAATTGACCAGGTGTTAAAAGAAAATAGGAGTGTTTTCCAGGAATCTATAGATGGAGAGAGAAAAGTATAATTGAAGATTTCAAAAGTAGAGTTTCTTGAGTGATGAAGCTCTACAAAGCCTAAATAAACAAATGGGACTAGATCAAACTAAAAATCTTAGAACTGTGATAGAAACTGTCATTAAAATGAAAAGACACCTATTGAATGGGAGAAAATATTTGTACATCATACATCTGACAAGGGGCTAATATTGAAAATCTGCAAAGAACTCATGCAACTCAACAGCAAGAATATAAATAATCCAATCTAAAGATTGACAGAATATATATATGTATATAGATACTTCTTTAATGAAGACATCCAGATGCCAATAGTACATGAAAAAATGTTCCTCATCGTTAATCATTAGAGAGATGCAAGTCAAAACCACAATGAGATACAACCTCACCCCTGTCAGAATGCCCCGTGTCAAAAAGACCCGAAGCAGCAAGTGTTGGCAAGGTTGTGGGGAAGAAGGAACTCTTAATGCACTCTTGGTGGGAATGTAGAATGAGTCAGTCCCTATGAAAAACTGTGGGTGTTTCTCAAAATACTGAAAATGAATCTACCACATGAAACAACAATTTCACTCCTAAGTCTCTGACAGGATAGCAACTAAATCTCTAATTTGACAGGATATATGCACTACTATGTTTGTTGCAGCACTTTGGCCAAGCTATGGAATCATTCTGAGTTTTCTTCTTGGATCACAAGATGTTATTGCCCAACAACAGATGAATGGGTTAAGAAGTTATGGTATATGTACATAGTGGAGCACTACTCAGCTGTAAATAAAAAAAAAAAAAAGATGAAATTTCACTATTTGCAACAACATGAATGGAACTGGAGATTATGCTAAACAAACTAAATCAGAAAGAGAAAAACAAATACGATGACTTCACTCATGTGAGATATAAAGAAACAAAATAAAAGAACAGAATAAACCAAAACAAACCCTAGAAATCTGCAGAACTGAGGCTACCGGAAGGGGAGGATGAGTTGTGAGCAAAGTGGAGAAGAGGCCCACTGAACTATGGTGGAGGATTATTGGTGCTTTGGTAGTAGGCACGGGGTATGATAAGATACATCAGAAGAGACATGCACCTATAACCCTAAATCATGCAAAATGTTGTAAACCAGTGTTATCTCAATAAAAAATAATACAATAAAATATATTTAAGCAAAACATTAAGAATGGTAAAATATAGCTTGATTTTTATGAATTTTGAAAAATAAACCTCATTTACTGACCAGAAGATAAAAATATGGGCAAAGGATTTGAATAGACTTTTATCCAAGGAAGATATACAAATGAATGTTCAATATGCACCTTCAAAAAATGCACAACAGGGGCCTCCCTGGTGGTGCATAGGGTTAAGTCTCAGCCTATGAAGCTATCTGCAGCCACTGCAGCACTAGTTTGATACCCGGCCAGGGAGCTTCCCACATGGTGCAGCAGACCTCTCCTGTCTTGCCCTCTGCTCCCCTTAGCAGTGTATTTCAGTGGATCCACCTGTTCTGCTCCCCACTCTGTCTCTGGTGAATCCCCTCACACACACACACACACACCCACACCTCTGGCCTACACCCATGCTTGTCTGCATAAATACAAAAATCTTTTAAAAAATGCTCAGCACTAACTATTTGGAAAATGTGAGTGAACACCACAATGAGACATCACCACACACCCAATAAGATGGTTATAAGAAAAAAGAAGATAACACTGGTCAACATTGAGATTGTTACTGACTTCAAAAGGCCCTAATCTGTAGTATCTTGGTGTGCTGAACATGAATATAATCATGAAAATTTTTTATTAGCTCTCGTTTTTATGATATTTCATATAATTCATTTTATGTGTTTGTCACTGTGTAAATTTATCCAGTGCAACAACATCCTAAATCATCTTAGAATGATATAATATTGCATCACATTGCATAATACTATCATGCACACATCATCCAGAGTCGATTGCATCATTTTCTGATGCAATGCAATACTACTGCCAGGGGGGTGCTAAAATAAGCTGACGTCAGCAGTGCACTATAGAAAGCCCTGTTGGCAAGGTTGAGCTTTGAAAATATTTCAGACTTTGTTTGAGACAGTTTAAGCTACTGTTCCATAGAACTGTTATTATTTTATCCATTTAGGCACAATACAGAGCAGTAATGCCTCAAAAGTGCATTAGTAGCGTGGACAATTTCTGCTCTATTTGTGGGGAAGTGCCATTTGCCAACCAGAAGAAAAGGATCACTTCTCAAGTGAAGAAGGCTTATCTTTACTTTAGATGCAAGATTGGTGACCAAGACAAGCCTTGGGCCCCACATATATGCTGTGCTACATGGACAGCACAGCTCTCACAATGGTTAATTGCAATAGACCATCAATGCCGTTTGCAGTCCCCATGGTGTGCGGAGAGCCAAGCAACCACATAAAACACTGTTAATTCTGCTTGGTTCCTCCTCTTTCCGGTGGAATAACGAAGCAAAAGAAGTCGAGAATAGTCTACCCAAACATTTCATCTGCATTGAGACCAGTTCTGCATGCTGAGGGACTTCCTATTCCAGAACCTCCAGCAGAATATTCTCTTGATTCTTCTGATGAGGACAAGGGTGAGCCGGCCTGTTCTTCTCCTGTTCCATCAGTATGCAGTGATCCAGATTTTCACTGTGGTGCATCATGAACCCCACACAGACTACCACAGGAAGAGCTAAATGACCTGGTTTGTGATTTGGACTTATCCAAGAACAAGGCAGAATTGCTAGGATCAAGACTCCAACAATGGAATCTGCTAGAAGAAGATGTCACAATTACTTGATACCGAAAGCGCCACCAGCAGTTGGAGCCTTTCTTCAGAAAGGAAAGTACTCTGGTATTCTGTTCCGATATTGAGGGCCTCATGAATGCCTTAGAAATCACTCATGACCCACAAGAATGGAGACTGTTTCTAACTCTTCAAAACTGACTCTTAAGGCTGTGCTTTTGCACAATGGAAACCACCTTCCATCTATTCCAGTTACGCATGCGGTCCACATGAAAGAGACATAAGATAACTTAAAGCAGCTACTGAATTCCGTTGAATATAACAAGTACAGCTGGCACATCTGTGGTGATGTGAATCTTATTGCCCTTTTAATGGGACTGCAGCAGGGATATACAAAATACATGTGTTTCTTATGTGAGTGGGATAGCTGAGCAAGTGAATTGCCCTACTTGTGGAAGGAGTGGACTCACAGACAAAATGTAGCAGTTGGAGAGAAGAATATCCAGCACCCAGCTCTGGTTGAGGCTCGCAAAAATCCTGCTACCTTCCCTTCACATCAAACTAGGCTTGATGAAGAATTTTGTGAAAGCCATGAACCGGACCTCGCCGGCTTTCCGATACCTGCATGAAAAATTTCCTCAACTCATCGAAGCAAAGATTAAAGAGGGAGTTTTTGTGGGTCCTGAAATTCGAGAGCTCTTCAAAGATGACTGGTTCAACAACTTGCTGCAGGGTGATGCAAAATAAGCATGGAATGCTTTTCGCCTAGTGTCTACAAACTTTCTTGGGAATGTTAGGGCAGAAAACTACAAGGAACTAGTAGAAGAAATGCTGATGCAGTATCAGAAACTTGTGTGCAATATGTCTCTAAAGATCCACTTCCTTCATTACCATCTGAATTTCTTTCCTGAAAACTGTGGTATGGTTAGTGATGAACATGGCGAACGTTTTCATCAAGATAGCGCATCAATGGAACAAAGATACCAGGGAAAATGGTCCACTACAATGCTGGCTGACTACTGCTGGACACTCCCCAGAGATGCTCCTGAACAGCTGTATAAGAGACAAGCGAAGAAATCTAAGAAGTAGTCTATGACTTGATATTTTACAGGTATTAACCGTAGGCCTATTACTATTGGCATACATTTCGTGATGTAAACATCAATTTATTGCAGATTACAAAAACGAAGCTACAGCCAAAATTAGAATTTGACTGTCATATTTGTGTTGAGCACCTACAAGTTGATAGGAAATGACTAATTTTATTTCAGTAACATGACTTTTGTGAAAATTTGTTGACCAGTGTAATAACAACTGTTGGGAAGGATGTAGAAAAATCATTTCTCATTCATTACTTGCTGATTGGAATGTAAAAACGGTGCAGCCTTTTTGGTAAAATAACTCAGCAAATGTCCTTGCTGGCATATACCACTCCTAGGTTTATAACCAAGAAAAGTGAAAACATGTTCATAAAAAAACTTGAACGGCAATATTCATCGCACTATTGTTCATAATAACCAAAAGATGAAAACATTCCAAATATTCATCAGCTAAAAATGGATAAATAAAATATAGCATATCCACTTACTGGAATATTACTCAGCAATAAAAACAAATTAAATACTACTGATATATGCTACAACATGCTGAACCTTGGGACAATTATCTTATGCAAAAAAAGTCAGTAATGATAGAGGACATATTACATGATCCCATTAATATGAAATTCTAGAATAGACAAATCTATAGAAACAGAGTACATTAGTGATTGCCTAGGGCTGGAATATGATTATTAATGGGGGTACTTATATTTTTTAACATGTTTTCTCTCAGTTTTTTTTTAAATGGGGATACTTTTTTATGAATTTTTTTTCCTTTTTCTTGTCTTGTACCTTTATAGGTTTAATTGAAATACTTGGGAATTTGGTTTTCATATTATTAGTCTTTTTTTCCCCATACAAATTGCCACATCTCCAGCAAGATGGTGGCAGAATTAAGATGCCAGGCCCCCTGCTCTGGATACTCATAACAAAACTGCTCTGAAACAAAGCAAACCCCCCCTGAGGGAGAAACTGATAACCACAGCACTCAATAAGAACATGGTGATCCAGCTGAAAGGGGTAGAAAAATCTTTAAGTGATATAATTAAGGAAATGCAAATCAAAACCACATTGAGATACCACCTCACAGCTGTGAGGATGGCACACATTAAAAATACAGGCAACAACAAATGCTGGAAAGGATGTGAAGAAAAAGGAACTCTTCTACACTGCTGGTGGGAATGCGAACTGGTCCAACCATTATGGAAAGCTGTGTGGCGGTTCCTCAAACTGCTAAAAATGGAACTTCCATATGACCCAGCAATACCACTCTTGGGAATCTACCCAAAGGACACAAAAACACTAATCCGAAAGGATACATGCACCCGTATGCTCATTGCGGCACTGTTCACAATAGCAAAGGTATGGAAACAACCCAGATGTCCAAAAATAGATGACTGGATCAAGAAGATGTGGTACATATACACCATGGAATACTATTCAGCATTCAAAGAAGATAAATACATGCAATTTGCAGTGACATGGATGGAATTAGAGGGGATCATACACAGTGAAATAAGCCAGAAAGAAAGAGAAAAATATTGAATGGTTTCACTTAGAACAGGACTATAGGGAAACCGAATAGGAAGAGAGACACTCAGTGGGTGGGTGGGGGGGCGGCATAGGGGAAGGAAGGGTAAAGGCACAAAATGGAGTAGAAAAGAACACAAGGGACCATGGGGATGGATCACAGGTGAATTGGTGGTGGGTTACCCGAGGGGAATACAAAATGTAAAAGATGTAAATAATAAAAATATATACACTGAAAAAAAATAAAAATAAATAAAATTCTATCTTACTTCCTAGAGAATATTTTCCCTTAATCTGTTTGGTAGGTGTGAAGGGTGATCAACTTTCCTAAAACTAAAATGATGCTTCCATTAAATACTAATTTTTACTCCTACTAGTTATTTGCTCTTCTGTTACAAGAACGTGTGTAGCAGGAAGGTTTCTACATTGTCTGAAAACAACGGGTATAAGCTGAGCATTTTTAACTTTGAGATTTTTTTTACTCACATTTTTGAAGTACCTTGATTTTTCCAATCTGTTTTCATGCCTTTCGTGTAATGAGCTCAGATAGTTCTGCTGTGCCTAATGTCTATTACCTAATGTTTACAATTATTATCAATATTACTTTGTGACTTTCAGGCTTACACTGATATAATAAACAATATATGCAAAATAAAAAAAATCTTTAAGTGAATCTTTAAGCAATACAGTCCGCAAGAGGTAGGAGTCGCTGCTGTGCAGATGCCTTTGTCGCTCAGGGCTCCCAAGACCTAGCACTGCACTGGAGAGGGGGGCATGAATAGGCACTTGAGATGAAAGATGCATTGCTAGAGAGCTGTAGAGGTGAATGCACAGATTGAGGATTACTGAGTTGATACTGAAGCTTTTAACACAGAACAGTTGTAGTCCGATTCAGGTCAGAACACCTGGGCCTCCCTATAGAAGAGGCTAATGCTTGAAGCCCAGGCTGATGTCCAAAACACCTGTCACCTACCCCAACAGAGAAATGCTTGAACAAACTAGTTTAAACACCTACCAACACCAAGAGCAGGCACCCCAGGATATGACTCTGTGTTGGGGAGGAAAAGAGAACAACTCTTAGCCTATGACTCCATATCAATTGCAGACCGTGCCCAGCACTGCGTCTAGTGCTTACAAATAGCCCAGAGTAGAAGTGGGCATGAGGCTATGGGAGACACAGACTGCGAAGCTGGCTAGAAGAGGGGATCACTATGGATCTCCACCAACAACTCTGGCACACACAGCACAACCGGCAGTTCAGATTCTTGAGTCTGTTGGAGTTGATCCTTTGGTGCCCACTGGCCTGGTCCTCCTGTCTACCTACTACCCCTTGCTGGTACCAGTCCCCCAATTACTCTGACATGTGCAGACTTTTGGTAGTTATTGCTAACTTGCTTTTCAGAAAATTTGTATTGATTTAACTTCTGTGTGGATTATTTTTTGGGGTAGGGGGCATTTCCATTTCTCCATGCTCTTTTTTTTAATACTGAACATTTTTTGTTCTATCTTGTACCTAATAATGTATGTCATAGTCAAAACCTGGTTCTCATTAATTTTTAAATCTGCATTCTTTAATTTGTTTAAATTTTAAAATATAATTATTGAACATTTACTTTTTTTTTCCCTTTTATGTGTTGCCAGTTTATGTCATTTGCCTATTTTTCTATTGGGATATTTATTTTATATTGCTTTGTAAGTCTTCTTTTTATAGTAGGTATATTATTTGTTACATATATTACAAATAACTTATCCAATTGATTTTTTTTTCAGTTTATTTATGGTAGCTTATTTTCTGGTTGGCACCAGATTAACAGTTGTTGAGATTTCACTAGGAAGGTGGCAAAGAGCATAGACTCCAGTTCAACATTTTGTTCATTGTGTAATCTTAGGAAATTAATCTCTCTTAGCTATTGCTAGTACATAAAACAATAGTGCCAACTTCATGGGACTATTGAGAGGATTAAATGACTTGAAGTTAGCCTAATGCCTATTACAATTTAGTAACTTATCGTTTCTGGCTTGTTGTGCCAGCATGCACAGGGCAGGTTCAGGATTAATTGGGTCAGGTGAATAAAGAGAGTCCTGGAGCCCTCGGTGGATTTTCTAGACTTTAATGCACTCTCAGATACGCAGGCACACCAGGGGGCAGGCTGGCATGCAAGGAGGCAGGCATCCGGCACTCCTAGCCTGCCATGAATCTTTCAAGCGCTGGGCTCTCTCTGGCATTCTCTCTCACATCATCTTGTGGTCGGTGGTCTTGCCTCATCTGTAGTCACCTTGTTCCTCCTCTCACTGCTGCCGCTGCCTCCTCTGCTGCTGCTTTCAGCTGTGCCTCTAGACTCAGGTGTGCACACTTACACATGCATGCACACCCATGCTCCAGGTCTTCACAATCAGGCATGTGTGCCCCATGCCCACGCCCCCAAGCCCTTCTGCATTAACCTGATCAAGGCCACAGGTGGTAGCCACAGAGGCTAGTGACTTATAAAAGCCTGATTGATTAATTTGCCCTACATGGCTATTACTGTTTGTGTGTGCACAGGGTGTGTGTTTTAATAGGTGAACTAAGTAGAGATAAGAGAATGTTGTGGAATGAATGAGAATAGGGGGTTATTTGCTGCCCTACCTGACTTATTCCCTTTAACCTTTCCCTCATGTAAAGCTTGATGTAAATCTTTTTTACACTGTGGCATTTGGATCCTATTTATCAACACCACTGCCATTGGACCTCCTCTCCCTTTTGTGGGGTAGCGTATTTGATATATAATCTCCTCATTTTGTTTCAACAATTTGGGAATTTGTTGGGTATTCTTTGTATAGGTTTTCAATTAAGTATGCTTTTCAAATAAATAAAACTCTACAAAATAGAGTGTTATTTTCAAATACAGTGTATATACTTCATTAAGTCTGTTTTCCCTACTTAAATAAATGTGGCAGTTATACGGGTAAAAGATGTATCAAGTGAACAAAAGGGTGTTCCTAGCCTTGAATATGCCCAGGAGACTAATTCTTTTTTGATTAGCAACATTTTTCTCTCCCAAAATCTTGGAGGAAAAGGAAAGTGAGCTTTCCATGGGGAAGTCTTACTTGTTATTTCTTTTTATATAAGTTTTATGTATCTGTCTATTCTGCGATTGAATAAAATATGTCCTCTCTATGGTCACCAGTGCAATCTTTGTACATATGCTACCCATTATACTCGGATCTCCTTCTTAAAATCCCACATGTACAAATGAATGCAAACTTTGTACTCTTTTACCTTTGAAAAATTGTAATGATCACCATATCTTTTTGATCATTAGATTGGCAAATGCATAAATTCTTGCAAAATTCCCTTTATAAGCTGTTCTTAGTTTTCAGATATTCAATCATACATGCCTTTTAGAAAGGCAAAAAGTATGGTTATTGATGAAAGGGAAGAAAGGATCATTGTATTGTCAGTGCATGATCTGTTGATGTAGTCATTGTAAGCTAGATTATTTACAATATATATTTATATTTGGTGTATACAAAAATCTATGTTTAATATTTAATAAATATAAATTTATATTTTTACATATTTAAGAGAGAAAGTGGTGTCACGATCTGATTTTAAAGGAACAGAATGTTAGCATTTGAAAAGGAACATTAAAGATCAATGCTCTCATTTTACTAATAATATGTTCTTAGAAATACAGCACATGGCCTATCCAAGGTTTCAGGTAAGAGAACCTAGTTAAGAAAATTTAGAGCTATGTTATGATACTGTCATTGAACTCATAGTTTCTTTCAACTTCAAACCCTTTTATTTAAACTTTATTTTTTATTTTAAAACGTTGTCTGTCTGTATGTATGTACTGTGGAAAAGGCATGCTGGTTATTCCTGTCTAGTAATTTGTCAGACTTTCTTTTAAAAAATCCTTTAAAAAAGATATTAGAAAGCAGACTTCTGAGATAACATTAAAACTACTAAAAGAAAAAAATTCAGGGTGCTCTTACAGAAAATGTTTAAATGCAGCTACCCGCATACCTACTTGGGTGTATATATATGTAGTACGTAGTGTTCATTCCTATCTGGAAGCCCAGTAGAAGAATAAGTGGTTACCTTTTTTTTTTTTTTTTTGCCTTCACCAGCACCTTTCCTTCTGCCTCTTCTTATGGGCTTTAAAATTGTGTGCTATTTTCAAATTCCTAAGTAGCCCAAGACCATCATAATTAACTGGGTAGGCTTAAATAGTTAGGATTGAAAATTATGCTTCAATGACTGTACCTTTTCATTTAAAAGCATTTAAAGTGCAGCTATCTTTGTTCAGTTGCGTTAAGCATGGATAATGCTAATTCTCTTTCCCCACTTTTTGTAAACAGTGTTCTGTTTTCAGTAAGTAGACTTGATAGTTTTCAATTGTTAACAATGTCTTTTTAAATTGCCAAAATGCCCCCTTCCTACCTTCCAGTCAGTACACATTTACTTAAATATCAGATCAAGCTTGCTTCATTCATTCGTTCTTTCAAACATCAATTCAACATGTGTTCTAATAGGATGACACTGCTTATGTGTGGTATAGCATAGATTCAGTTCCTGTCCTAATTGAATATGTTTTTAAAAGATTATCAAGAAAATTACAAAGAGGAGGTCTGAGGTTTTTATGAACTCACAAATCTGATCATGTCACCTGTGGCCGCAGAAATTGTCGGTGGCTTCCCCTGGATTAAGGATGAAATCTTTCTCCCTTTGCGTGGCATGAAATGACTTTCATGATGTCGAGTGCTCTCTGTTTAAGTTCAAGACATACTCACTTCATAGAAGTTAAGAAAGGCCTCTGCTTTAAGCAGAAACCTGTAGGAAGAGCAGGAAAGAGTTAGGCAAGAGGGAGGTTGGGCTGGGAGAGAATAATCACATCATTAGCAATATAATAAGACTAAGTGAAAATCCTGAATCAAGAGAGAACATGGCAGTCTTCCTGTTGCTCATCTGAACATAGGTGCAGAAAATGATTTGCGTAACTATTTTCTGTTTTCCAAGGATGGTGCGTAGTAAGTACCACTCTAGATGCTTAGGAGAGAATTTAATAACATGCAGTGGAAGCCTTAGATTAGACCTGCCTCAGGGTTTTCAAGCTTACTTCCCTCTGAGAACACTGGTTGAGAAAGGCAGTGAGTATGGAAGATCACCTCTGACAAGTCATGCCTAGAGCACTTCTCTAAGTTAGAAGTTGCATTATTATTTCATCTGCAGTCTGCTTGGCAACCCCAGCAATTCAGTGATAGGTGACTGGTGCCTGCAAACCCATTATGTTTTTTGCAAACTCAGGTGTCTAAAGCTAATGCTATGTTTCATTGGTTTTCCCGTGAATCTTCATGCCTCTAGTTTTTGGCTCTGCATAATGTCTTGCAGTTTACCTGAACACATTATGTAGGTCACACTATTCTTGCTAGCACTGGGGCTAGAGAAGGATGAGGAATGGTTGCACACTCAAGAATAACCCAGTAGACCCGTGAGACAGTGGCAGCATTCTACTTCTAAATCCTGCCTATGTTCAGGAGGTAGAGTGTCTGTGACTGTTAAATGCCTACAGGTGAAAGAAAAGCTTACTCTCCAGCGACCAGCTTAGTCCCTGTAGAGAAAACTTACTAAAATAGAGTCTCGTATCTAGAACCTCATGTCAGTTTTGGTCCTGGGTGAATGCCACAGCATATAAGAGTGGCCTTATAGAACCTTCCAGAGACAAGACGAATATTCAGCAAAACTTGTCTAAACTTTCCTGCTATTGCTCACTTTTCTGTGGTACTTATTTATTGCAAAACTGTTAGTTGTCCCTCTGTTACCTGCTTATAATTTGATTCTCTGAATCAAATAATTCTGTTATTGGAGATACTCTGAAATGCAAGTTTGACCATGTGACCATTCTGTCCAGTTTTTCCCAGTGGCTTCCTTTTGGCAATTGCATGTAGACGGGCTGTTGTGATCTGCACCCCTCTCTGTCCAAGTTTAGTTCCTCCTCTCACTACCCCTGTTCTTACCTGTTTATATTTTACAGAACCTGAACTGATTCCACCAAGAACAGAAGTGTGCTGCTGTGATGGTTTCCTGTACCTATGCACACAAAATCCACTCACTTGGGATAGATTTTGTTTTTTCAATAAGTTAGACATATGGGGGCTCGTTCTACTAGACTTATGTGTACCATGTTAACACAATTACCTTACTGTATTTTGATTGCTTGCCAGTGTTCATACTCTTTATAAGGGCTTTGATGGTGAGACTACCTTTACATGTTGTTTTAACAGCAGCCTTGGTTAGAGTGATTAAGGACATCCATTCACTAAATTTTACTGCTTTCAGAACAATAAAACAGTGGTAAACGGAGAGGCAGGACTGCTGTTCTTAAGTTTACATTCTAGAATATATGTGTGTATGTGTGTGCACCTGTTACACTAAACAAGCAAACAAATGAACATGATGACATCTAATAAGAGGTATGGAGGGAATAGAAAGGATCAGATGATAGGGAATGGTGGTGATGGGTGAGGGAGGCACTAATTTAGATAGGAATTTCTTGGAAAGCCTAACTGAGGAGGTGATATTTTGAGTAAAGTCTGAAGTTTTTGAGAGTTCAACAAAAGAGCTTGAAGGGCTGTTCTAAAGGAGAGGAGAAAGCCAGTACAATGAACTTGATATGTTGGAGGACCTGAAAGGAGATCACTGTGACTGGAGCACAACAGGGAGTATGATTTTATTTTATTTGTGTGTGTGTGTGTGAGACATATTACTTATTTTTAAATTTTTATATATTTTGCATCATTTTTCATTTTTGTATAATGGTTTCTTTCTTTTCCCAGGTGTGGGGAGAATGGTTTTAAATGTGTTTGGAGAGGTAGGTAGGAGGTGGATCACGTAGGCTTTTGTCCATCTTCACGTATTTGTTGAATTGACTATGTGAAGCCTGAAGTCCAGTTGTGCATGTGTTGGTTACCCTCATTCTCCGACATAGCCCCCGGCTTCACTTCTCACAGCTATGTTCCCAAAACCAGCCTTAAAATCACTGCAGTCAGAGTAAGAGTAGTGGTGTACATTTTTCTTTTCAGTTTTATTGATGGAATTTTAACCAGATCTGGAAACATTAAGGAAATCAACTAGTTTTCGGTGTTTGATCTTCTTAACAGGTATTTGACAGGAGCCATATCATATTGAATCAGGATGATGTGAACAAGTACAGAGGACCTAAGCATATAGTTCATAAAGACCTCTAAGTAATATCTAGGATGTAATGCTCTTTCATTTGCCCATGGCTTTTATCTTCGCCTAAACCAGTCAGCTAAAAAAACAAAAGAAAAGCTTCATGTCCAGGGACCAGTTCATTCCTGTACCAGAAAATTAGTGTAGAACCCGCCACAGAGACCATGTAAGAAAGCAAGACATTTTACTCTATTTTTCTGAGATGGCAGTTTAATTTTTTTTTATTTTAAATGCAGGCGCTAAAGGATGTAACTGCTAATTTGAAGAATCCAAAGGTTTCAGGATAACAGTGAAAGGAACTAGACTTTCTTCTTACAGCTGCTGCTGTTCACAACACATTTGACAGTTAAAATACATCACACATTCTCTTGTCCTTTTAATGTAAACATTTACTGTTTTAAGTGGACTGTACAATCTAACCAAAATAGAAGGATGCAGACTGATATTTCAGCGGTGAGGCTAAGCACTAGACTAAATTAAATACAAGTAATTTGCAACTTAACTCATAGTTACATATCATACATTACACTGTGTTTGTTCCTGAGAAAGATTAAACAGAGGACTTTCGTTGCTTGCTCTATTTTTACAACTTGCTACTGGAAGAGAATTTCATACAGAACGGTAAAAATTTGAATTAGAATTAAGTTGGAAAAAATGGGAAATATTTTACGGTAATTGTAGCCTCTTTGGTGTTTTCTTCTATGCCTAAGCATTGTCTAAGTCAAGAAAACAGTATTGTCCCAGTTTTTGAGGTGGTGTTTCTCTCCAGAAAAAACACTTGACCTTTTCTTTTTCTTTATGTTGGTATCTGGTTCAAACCTTAGCCTTTAGCTCTTACAACTTTTTCAAATTATGCTAAATTTGTAGACTAAAAACCTTCCAAATGAACCACACTTGAATCCTGGACCTACTCTAGGACCGACTTGATCTATTTTTTTTTCTTTAAATATGGATATGAAATGTTGTTCCAGTAGTTAAAAATGTGGCATTCTGCAAAATGTTACACTATATAAGAAATTCTGGTGTCCTTGAAGTTAGTTTTACCTTGAAAGGAAAAATAAATGAATATAGGTTCAGGTTTGTTCAATTTCCTGTTTTGCTTAAAATTTTCTTGCACAACACATAAATTCATCAAACTCCTTTCCTGGTGACAATACTTCACTAGATTACTGTAGTGAGTATTCAGGAGATTTTCATCTTATGAGTCATGAAATTCTTTTATTCCCCAAAGAATGTCCTGTGTCTGCCTGGAATTTCATGTCTTTGTAGTTTTAGCTGGACTCCTTGTGAAGCAGTTACTTTCTAAATGACTGTGTTCTTGAGGTCTGTATGTAATACCTGGGGAGCCGGGTCACAGATTGACTCCTGTTTTTCAAGAAAATTGAAAAATTAATCCCTTTCACTGCTTTAGTCCTAGTAACTTTATTCAGAAATTTTCTTAAACTTTTTAACCTCTTCTTTTTATGACAGAGATGTTTGCACTCCCTGCTTATACAGTCCCCGGCATCAATCTTTTCCTGCCCACTTAGTTTTGGTCTACTTCTGTGGCTTAATGTTAGTTGCTGCTTGCTTCTCCCATCAGGTTTTCATCACTCACTTGGTGTAAAGGAAAAGGAGATAGAGTTACAGATATATTGGATCATTTAGCAATTGATGAGAAATGCCTTTGGATATCCTTTTTCCGTCTCTCTTTTTTCAAGCTCTTTGAAAGAAGGTGAAAGTCAGGTTATAGTGGAAAGCCAGAAACCTTGTGTGTTCTAAGGGGTGCAGGGAAGTGAAGATGATGCTTTTTGACATGTGCGTTTAAGAAAGTCTTAGTGACTATTGTTACTACACATTTTGCATGTGTGCATGTGCGCTCCCTCTGCATGTGCATGTCTTTGTGTGTTTTTGAAGATAATGCCTAACTGCGTCCTGATAGTAAATGGCAGCTGAGCATGCAGAGGAGACTGAAGTCTAAGCCTGGATATTCTGTTTGACAAGATTCATCTAGCATGGGATGCGCAGAAACTGAAAGGCTAGTACAACATCAGCACTAACATGTTATTCAGAAATTGATTACTAGGAAAACTTTTACTAGACTTTAATATGTTTACTGTCTTAAGGTCAAATCTAGAATTTTATCCACCAAATAAGGCATTTATATACTATTTGTTTTACGACTGTTTTCACATTTTTTAGGACTTTTAAGAATTTTTTAATCAAAAGAAGGAGTTATGTTTATAAGCCAAAAAGAGAGTGTGTGTGTCTGTTTATACACAGACACACACACACACTCTCTCTCTCTCTTTTTTTGTGTATACACACACACACACACACACCACCTTAGTGTTTTACTTGGTTGATATGAATACTGCTTGTTTTTAGAGTAGAGAAAAATCAATTCAATAACTGCTTGCTATTCACATATGTATAAAAAATAAAAGTCCTTGGAATGTAGCACACATTATCACTGCATAATCTATATCCATGTGCTGTTTATACCAAGCTGAAATGTTAGACCCATGAGAAAAGAACTAGATTCTGGCACAGGACAGTTTTGTGGTGAGGAAAGATGAATGGATTCCAAAATAAAAAATTTTTGTTAAAGCTTGATGGTTCCACAATAAAATAAGACTGAAATGGAAATTTAGACATATATATGTTAGTACAAACTGATGTTTAAAACAGCTGATGCCCTGATTTGTATTCTCTAGCTCTCCTGATACTAAGGTAAATGAACTGACTCACCTACTGAGCAGGTGAAGACAGAACAAAGATGTCTGGCATTGTAACCTTACCCCAACCTCTTTTCCCACCCTCTTATGTAGCCCACCTTTAACAATTGTTTTTCCTACCAGAGGCGTATCTGTACCAGTCAACAAAGGCTGGAGGTTATAGACTATTGGCTTAATTACTGTGAGTGTGCCGGTAATGATGCTAGTGCTACATGTTCAGTTGCTAGTGTGTTTTCATACAGTGACGCCCATGCAGCTAAAAATCCAAGTGTAAATTTTGACAACCCCCAAACTTAACTATTAATAGTCTGCTGTTTACTGGAAGCTTTACCATAACATAAACAGCCAACTAACACATATCTTGTATTTACTATTTATTAAGTGGAAATGGGTCATTATAAAGGTCTTCCTCTTATTGTCTTTATGCTCAGTAGGCTGAGGAGAAGGAGGATGTAAGGGAAGGTCCTGACGTCTCAGGGGTGGCAGAAACTGAGAAATGGAGGAGGTAAAAGGGGAAAAATGTTTTCACATGCTACCAATCTTTCTTCTACTATTTGCTCTATCCTCAGTGCCAGTATAATTGAAATGTCCATGCCATAGGAGTAAAAAGCAGACGAATATTGGAACCCTTCTGCCAGATTGTCTAATGCCAGTTTGTTTTCTGACATTGCTTGTCTTCTTCCTCACCATCTGGCACTGGTTCAGAAACACTCATCTCCATTAAGTCTTCTGTTAGTTCCTCTGGTGTTGTGTCTATTTGAATATAAGTAGCCCTGCTCCTTTCAAACTGTGTAAAGGAAAATCACCATCCTATGTGTGTCTCCTCTACTTTCAACACTCTCCCACAATACTTTACCTCTCACCCAGGAATGTGGGTTTTCCATCTGTGAAGCAATTCTGCAACACCAGTTGGGTGTCCTACAATTAACTCAGTTTTAACACTACCTACAGATAGTGTCAGATTCTACAGGTTAAGGGATCAGTCTCTGAGACTGCCACCCCCAACATTAGTCACAAATCTAAGTTGTTACCTGTACTTCTGATTGTAAATCAAAGGCTCAAAGGACCTCCCTTCCTCAAGTTTGAATAATTTGCTAAAGGGCTCATAGGAAAAGAGTTTACATGTTTACAAGCTTATAGTTTGTTATAAAAGGACGTAATTCAGGAACAGTGAAATGGAAGAGATGCACAGACAAGGTATGTGGGAAGGGGCACAGAGGTTCCGTGCCCGTCACAGCACCTCCAAGTACTTATTAAGCCAGGAAGTTCTCCAAATCCTGTCCTTTTGTTTTTTTGTGAAGATTGATCTCAGTCTCTAGTCCTTTTCTTCTGGGGGGAGTGGGATTGGAGAAAGACTGAAAACTCCAGTTCTAATCAAAGTTGGTTTCCCTGGCAATCAGTCCCCATCCTTAGATTACCTAGGGACTTTCCAAAAGTGACCTCATTGACATAAATCTCTTGTGCTTGAAATGGGCATATTATGAATGATGAAAGGCACATTGTTGCACTAAACACTTAAGAAATTCCAAAGATTTTAGGAGCTCTGTGCCAGAAATGGGGACAAAGACCAAATAAATATTGATATTTATTTCTTACTATAAATCACAATGAAAATATTATCTAATACTTTTATTTAAAAGTTATTTTAAGAAGTCCTATGTAAGAATTTCTTCAAATTATCATAACTAGAGATTAAAGTGGGGAAAATTAGACTTTGCAGTGCATTGGTAAGATGTAAAGACATCTGTTTCTCCCTGTTCCCAGAATCTCAACTATTTTAACCAAAGGAATATATAATAATTTGTTATTTTGAGAATTTCTGGCAGATAAAGTAGACTGGGATGTGATTAATGTATGATGTTAAGGCAAGATTTGACATTTTCCTTCAAGAGAAAATGGTACATTTGTAAGTTAGGGTGATTCTATGAGTGAGAACCTAATATTTCTGAAATTGAAGAGTTGAGAGCTTAGATGTTGGGTTGGTCCTTGGAACAGGGGGTGTCTATTTTAGAAATCCTTTCACCACTGTGATACAACTACGTGCAGAAGCAACTGAGCAGAGAAGTGTAGAGGTAATTACCATTATGCTATACAACCAAGTAAGAATTTGACCTTTCCTTTCTGGGCCCCAAAGTAGTGGCAGCCAGATGAACACCAGTCACAGTTCCATGTCCAAGAGTAAATTACATGTGGTAATAAAAAGTTTTGGCATAAAAGATTTGTCAAACATAGCGATAGGAATACAGAGACAAGTGTCCCCAGTGAGGAACACCTGTAATACTTATTCTCTTCTTTTTCCCTCAGTGTATTGGATTACTGAACTGGTAAAGTTAGTCAAGTCTCAAGCTCTTCATGTAAGAGGAAACTTCTAACAGTACATGAGTGGGTAGTGAGAGAATGGAGGGAGAATGTATTCATACAAATTTGGGACCAATAGGTTTACATACACTTCTCCTGTTGATGTGGGAATTAACAGTCATGAATCCTACAAAATATTCTGTATTGTAAGCAAATAAAAAGTATCCTTTTCCTCTTTTTAATCTCTAGTTATAGTGGCTTGATGAAATTCTTACATAGAACTTATAAAAAATAACTACTCCTTAATAAAAGTATCAGATAACTTTAAAGAATCAACCTTTTTAAAATGGGTATTCTATCTAAAAAGGATACTCAGAGCAAAATGATATAGGAAAGTTAAAACTTGAGGGGACGGCAGAGATGCAGTGTGTACTAAATTGAAGTAGTAGTCACATTTTACTATCAAAATGAAGTAAAGGCAAACTTTTTTTTTAATAGATATTTTATTTATTTTTGTTATTCATATCTTTTACATTATTGTGTGTTCCCCATAGGTTACCCACCACCTGTTCACCCGTGGAGCCATCACCATAGTCCTCCGTGCTCCCCTCTTCCCCCGTCTTGAGCCCTACCCCTCCCCTCCTTCCCTGCTGAATGTCGCTTTCTTATTTGGCTCTCCTATATTCCTATATAAGTGAAACCATTTGATAATTTTCTCTTTCTTTCTGGCTTATTTCACTGATCATGATCCCCTCTAGGTCCATCCATGTTGCTGCGAATTGCATGTGTTTGCCTTTTTTGAATGCTGAATAGTATTCCATTATGTATATGTACCACATCTTCTTGATCCAGTCATCTATTTTTGGGCATCTGGGTTGTTTCCATACCTTAGCTATTGTAAACAGTGCTGCAGTAAACATGCGGGTGCATGTATCCTTTCGGATTAGTGTTTTTGTGTCTGTTGGGTATATTCCCAGTAGTGGTATTGCCGGGTCATATGGAAGTTCCATTTCTAGCAGTTTGAGGAAACGCCATACAGCTTTCCATAGTGGTTGGATCAATTTGCATTCCCACCAGCAGTGTAGGAGAGTTCCTTCTTCTCCACATCCTCGCCAACATTTGTTGTTGCCTGTTTTATTAATGTGCGCCATTCTCACTGGCATGAGGTGGTATCTCATTGTGGTTTTAATTTGCATTTCCCTGATTATAAGTGATGTTCAACATTTTTTCATATACCTGTTGGCCATTTGCTTTTCTTCTTTGGAGAAGTGTCTTTTTAGCTCTTCTGCCTATTTTTTGACTGGATTGTTGACTTTGTTTTTGTTGAGTTGTGTGAGCTCTTTGTAGATTTTTGTTATCAGTCCTTTATCGGTTGTATTGTGTGCAAAGATCTTCTCCCAATTAGTAGGGTGTTTGTTTTAATTATTGTCTCTTTTGCTGTACAGAAGCTTTTTAGTTTGATGTAGTCTCAGCTGTTTATCTTTTCTTTTACTTCCTTCGCTATGGGGGAAGTGGTTTTAAAGATTTTGCTGAGATGTATGTCATGCAGAGTTTTGCCTATTTTTTCTTCTATAAACTTTATGGTTTTAGGTCTTATCTCCAGGTCCATTTTGAGTTGGTTTTTGTGCATGGTGTGAGGTAGTGGTCTAGTTTCATTTTTTTGCATGTAGCAGTCCAGTTCTCCCAACACCATTTATTGAACAAACTAATCTTGTTCCATTGCATATTCTTTGCTCCTTTGTCGAAGATTAGTTGTCCATAAATATGTGGATTTATTTCTGGGTTTTCTATTTGGTTCCATTGGTCTGTGTGTCTGATTTTGCTCCAGTACCATGCTGTTTTAATTATTATGGCTTTGTAGTTTAGTTTGAAGTCAGGGAGTGTAATCCCTCCATTCATCTTCTTTTTAGTCAGGATAGCTTGAGCTATTCGAGGTTTTTTGTAGTTCCATATGAATTCCTTCAATGTCCATTCTATTTCTTTGAAGAATGTCATTGAGATTTTTATCGGAATCGCATTGAATCTGTAGATTGCTTTTGGTAGGATGGCCATTTTGATGATGTTGATTCTTCCAATCCATGAGCAGGGCATGTCTTTCCATCTTTTTGTGTCTTCCTTTATTTCTTTTAACAGTGTCTTGTAGTTTTCTTTGTATAAGTCCTTTACCTCTTTTGTTAGGTTTATTCCCAGATATTTGATTTTTTTGGTTTCAATTTTGAAGGGGATAATTCTTTTAATTTCTTCTTCTTCAGACTGAGTGTTTGCATATAGGAAGGCTACTGATTTTTGTGCGTTGATTTTGTATCCTGCTACGTTACTGAATTGGTCTATAGTTTTGAGTAGTTTTTCTATGGAGTTTTTGGGATTCTCTATGTATATAATCATATCATCTGCAAATAGTGACAGTTTAATTTCTTCTTTCCCTATTTGGATTCCTTGTATGTCTTTCTCTTGTCTTATTGCTCTCGCTAGGACTTCAAGTGTTATATTGA
>PVIJ01005779.1:0-49183 GCA_004024925.1 Scalopus aquaticus | reverse complement strand
GAGGGGAAAGGCGTTCAGCTTCTCACCGTTGAGGATAATATTGGCTGTAGGTTTGTTGTATATGGCTTTTATTATGTTAAGGAATGTTCCTTCTATTCCAAGTATTTCAAGGGCCTTTATCATAAATGGATGTTGCACTTTGTCGGATGCTTTCTCAGCATCTATTGATATGATCATATGGTTTTTATTTTTCTTTTTGTTGATGTGATGGATTACATTGATTGATTTTCGGATGTTAAACCATCCTTGTGTCCCTGGGATGAATCCCACTTGGTCGTGGTGTATTATCTTTTGGATGCATTTTTGGATCCTTTGGCCAAGATTTTGTTGAATATTTTTGCATCAGTATTCATTAGGGAGATTGGTCTGTAGTTTTCTTTTTTTGTATTGTCTTTGTCTGGTTTTGGTATTAGAATAATATTTGCTTCATAGAATGTGTTTAGTAGTATTCCTTCCTTTTCAATTTTTTGAAAGAGTTTGTGTAATATAGGGATTAGTTCATTTTTGAACATTTGGTAGAATTCGTTTATGAAACCATCTGGTCCTGGGCTTTTGATTTTGGGGAGGGTTTTGATTACTGCTTCAATTTCATAGGTTGAGATTGGCCTGTTTAGGTGTTCTATATCTTCTTTACCTATTTTTGGGTGGCTGTGTAGTTTCAGGAATTTATCCATATCCTCTAAGTTGTTGAACTTGTTTCCATATAGGTGTTTATAATAGTCTCTGATTATTCTTTTGATTTCTGCTGTGTCCGTTGTAATTTCGCCTCTTTCATTTCTTATCCTGTTGATTTGTGTATTCTTCTGTTTTTTCTTTGTAAGCCTTGCTAGAGGTTTGTCTATTTTGTTTACTTTTTCGAAGAACCAGCTTTTGGATTCATTGATCTTCTGTATTGTTTTTTTGATTTCCATTTCATTTATTTCTTCTTTGATTTTTAATATTTCCTTTCTTGTACTGGATTTTTGGGTTTTTCTCTTGTTCCTTTTCTATTTCTTTGAGGTGGGAGATTAGATTGTTTCTTTGAGTTGGTTCTTGTTTCTTGATGTGAGCCTGTATTGCTATGTATTTCCCTCTTAATACTGCTTTTGCTGTGTCCCAAACATTCTGGAAGGTTGTGTCTTCTTTGTCATTCGTTTCTAGGTATTTTTAAATTTCTTCTTTGATCTCCTCATTAGTCCAGTGGTCTTCGAGCAGTGTGGGTTTCAAGCTCCATGATGTAAAAGGGTTCCTTTTTTTCTTTTCATGGTTTATTTCTAGTTTGATGGCTTTATGATCAGAGAAGATAGTAGGTATGATTTTGATCTTTGTGTGTCTGTTGAGGTTTGTTCTGTGACCTAGTATGTGATCAATCCTGGAGTATGATCCATGTGCACTTGAGAAGAATGTATATTCAGATTTTTGGGTGTGCAATGCCCTATAGATATCTGTTTAGCCCATGTGGTCTAGGTCTTTGTTTAGAGCTTTAATGTCCTTGTTTATTTGTTACCTCGTTGATCTGTCCATTTGTGATAATGGAGTGTTGAAGTCTCCTACTATATATGTATATTCTCTAATGTCTGTTTTCAGAGTTGATAATAATTGTCTTATATATTTTGGTGCTCCATCATTAGGGGAGTATATGTTGATCAGGATTATATCATCTGCTGAATTTTCCCCTTTATCATGATGTAGTGACCATCTATGTCTCTTTTTATCTTTTTTAGTTTGAAGTCTATTTTATCTGATATAAGTATAGCTGTCCCTGCCTTCTTTTTAGGTCCATTTGCTTGTAGGATTGTTTTCCAGCCTTTTACTTTCAGTCTGTGTTTATCTTTTGTGGCTAAATGTGTTTCTTGCAGACAGCAGACGGTTGGGTTCTGTTTTTTGATCCATTTCGCTACTCTGTGCCTTTTTATCGATGAGTCGAGTCCGTTTACATTTAGAGTTAATATTGATACGTTGGAGTCTATGTTGGCCATTTTGTTTGTCTTTTTGTGGTTTCATTCCATGTCTTATTCTAATCTTTTTCATTCCTTTGTCAGTTTTGGTTTTAGGACTTCTTGTAATATTGTTTGTAGTGGGAGTTTAGTCGTGACAAATTTCTGGAGAATCTGTTTGTCTGGGAAGATCCTTATCCTTTCTTCATAGAGGAAAGAGAGCTTTGTGGGATAAAGTATTCTTGGTTGGAATTTATGGTCTTTGAGTTTGTTGAATATGTCTCTCCATCCTCTCCTTGCCCTTAGCGTTTCTTCGGAGAAGTCAGATGTCATCCTGATTGGATTTCCTTTATAAGTTATTTGTTTCCTTCCCCTTACCATCTTCAATATTTTTTCCTTGTCCTGTGTTTGTGTGAGTTTAACTGTGATATGTAGGGGTAGGTCGTCTGGGATCATAGTGATTTGGAGATCTTCTTGCTTCTCGTATGCCAATTTTCATGCTTGGGAAATTTTCTTCTATCACCAACTTAAATAGTTTCTCTGCTCCTTGGTCTCTCTCCTCTCCTTCTGGAATTCCTATTACTCTTATGTTTCCTTTTTTCATGGTGTCAGATAGATCTTGAATTTTTTTTTCATTCTTTTCCCTTCGTGCTTCAATTTCCTTTTCCCTTTTGGTTCTTTTAATATTTGCATCTTTGAGGTCACTAATGCGGTCTTCCATTTCATCGATTCTGCTTTTATCGCTGTTCCCAGAGATCTTTAGTTCTTCCTTTAAGCTCTTATTCTCCTTCTTTAGGGTCTCGATTTCTTTCTTCAGATCGTTAATTATTTTTTCCATTTCTTTCTTTTCCTTTATCATGGTTTCCTTAATCATGATTCTAAATTCTTTATCTGTCAGAGAGAGAAGTTCTTCTGTGTCATTGTCAATGGGTTTTGGTGCTTGATTTTCTTTTTGTTCCGTGTCCTTTCCTTGAGGGCTTGCTTAGTTGTTTATATTTTTCCTTCTCCCTGTTTGTCTTCTGATTTGTTGTAAGTGTTGGGAGATTGTGGCACTGGTGTTGGCGGGCATCTCTTTGAGTTCTCCTCCTTGGATGTTGAGGAGTGGTGATCTAACCGATTCTGGCCCTATTAAGCCTAACCCCTGGTGGTCGTGGTGGTTGGTGGTCCTAGAGCTAGCTCCACTCAGTTCCAAGAACCCCAGTCTGTGGCTGTTTTGCTCTAGATCCTTGTAAGCTAGGGAAGATGAATTTTTAAGATTTTTTCTTTTAGTGGTTCCTGCTGATAGGTTTAGTTTAGGAGGTCTTCTGTAGTCTTGCCTCTGAGGTCTTGGGGTGTTTGGGTGGCCCCACTGCTAGAATTTTCTCCACTTTCAGGTGTCAGATGCTGCTGCCTTCAGGTTTATTTCTGTCTCTGTCACTGCTTGTATTCTTGCTATAGATCTTCCTGTTCTTTCTCTCCCACTATTTCCTCCAGAGTTTACTAGAGGCTATCACCGCTTTTAGGGTCGGGTCTGGTGGGGAGGAGTCTTCCAAGGCTGGCCCTGCACCTCTGATTTCACCCCTATCAGGTCACCTCCACTTTATGGTGGGGGAGGGGGATGGGAGCAGGCGGCTGTGTGTTGCCTCAGGCAGCCATAACTTCGGGTCCCGCCTGGAGTCTCCAGCTGTTCCAAGCTCTGCCGTGGATTTGCAGACCCTAGTGCCTCTCACACGCCTGGGAGGCTGCGGGAGCGCGGTGCACACGGCTGGAGGGCGGCAGTGGTGGCGCGAGCAGCTGGAGGGCAGTGGCGGTGTGGGGTGCGTGCCTGGAAGTCTGCGGTGGCTCAGTGCGTGCTGCTGGAGGGTGGAGGGGTGTGGTGGTGCCGCGGCTGCATGGGGCATGCGCGCGTCTGTGTGGCAGGGGCATGGCAGCGCACGCACGCACGGCTGAAGGTCAGCCGCGGCGGCGAGGGGCGCATGCTTAGAGGACAGCAGCGCCTCAGCGCCCGTGGCCGCAGGGCGGGGGCGCAGCAGCGCGTGATGCTGGAGGGCGGGGGCGCGGCTGGAGGGTGGGGGCGTGGCGGCGCGGGGCGCACACGTTTGGAGGGCTTTGGCGTGCCACGGTGGGGTTGCCCTGACCTGGCTCCCTCTTCTGCACAGGGCAGAGCAGGAAGTGCCAACCAAGCGTGGCTTTTGTTCCGCACTTCTCCCGCGCCTGGAGGGCAGTTGAGGCAGCCTAGCCCGCAGTCTTTATCTGTGGGTTGTGGGGCTGACCACCTCCCGCGGTAATTCTCTGGCTCAGAGTGGCGCAGTGGAACTGCCTTGGGAGCTCTCCCTCTCTTGCGCGGGGCAGGACAGAAAGTTCCTACAGCGTGCGGCTTTTGTCCTGTGTTTCTCCCACACCTGTCGCTGGGAGTTTTTTTGTTTTGTTTTGTTTTTTTCTCTCCCCGCAGTTCTTCCAGTGGTTAGGTATTAATAGTGTTACTGAAGGGGTAGACTACTACCCTAGAGTTCTGTTCCAGAGAGGAGCTAGAGTGCCGGCTCTGTAGTGGAGGAGGGGGGAGGGGCCACACCAGGGCTGCCCAGGGCTTTGTTCCGTGCTCCACCAACTTCCCCAGTGCCCTCTGCCCTCTCCAGGGCTCTGTTGCTACCTGGAGGGACTGCTGGTGTTAGTCTCAAGTTTATCACTCTGCCGTGCCTGGGAAAACGCATCAGCCCACCTTTCTTTTTCTGGGTTTCCTCAGGTGCCTCTCGTCTTGGTCTCCTGGTCCGGTTTTGCGTTGAGGGGAGGGGAGAGGGGATCCGGTAGTTCTTTCTTCTCCTTAATCAGTCTTTTTAGTTTCTTTCCAAGTCCTACTCACCCGTGAGGGTGTTAGATTTGTATAGCGTTTCTGGATCTTCTCTGGGTTTGGCTGATGTCTCTTTATAAGTGGCTTTTCTTTTGGGAGAGTTGATACTAGCATCCCTTCACTGCCATGTTGATGACGTCACCCCAAAGGCAAACGTTTTGAAGAGTTTTTTTAAATAATTGGCCAAGGATGCAATGAAGATGTATTGATATTGAAACTTTATAGGCCAATAATGTGGCTTTGAAAATATATGTGGAAAAGCAGGTAGATAGAGAAGAAATTGAAACATGCTTGACATCTTTTCCTCAGGATTGGACAGATCAAATTGGCAAAAATAAAGATAAGGGGATCTGAGTACTCTGCATAATTCACAAAGTTGTTGTGTAGGTATAGATGTGATTTTTTACCTTACAGAGGATACAACCAACTTCTTTTCAAATACCCAAAGAAAAGTTAAGAGCACCCACTTTGGCAGCATGTATACTAGTATTGGGATGTTACCGAGATGATTAGCATGGTCTCCACACAAAGTCAACATGCACATTTGCAAAGTATTCCATATTAGAAAAAAGATATTTGAGCAAAATATAGGAAAATAAATTATGGTACCACTGGATAAAAAAATCCTATAAACTGTTTCCTTTTAGGAGCAAAAATCCCCACAACTTTTAAAACAGAATGTCTTGTATGACTCTTAAGTGAACAGAACTTAATTACATAAGTTTTTTTCTTGTGGGCAACTGATTTTTGTGCTGTTTTTCATAGGATCTTAGATCATGAATGTTAATTTCCTCAGTATAATTTTGGTGGTCTCTATTACTTTTTCATAAATCACTGTGAACCCTTACAATCTATAGATACGCGATCTTTAGATCTTCTGTTTTAACTTGGAAAATTTTAGTCTTTTATTTGTTTTGCTCTCTGGTGTAGGGGCTCCATCTCCTGTTGTCTGTTCTCTGAATACAATCATACATATGCATGTAAAATATGAATGTATTTATATTTTATATTTATATGTGTACATGTATTTTACTTTCATCTGTCTATTTTCCACTCCCTCACACCATAACCCACATCCCTGCGTACTGTCAGTGTTTGGAGTGTTTCTGAATGTCATCACTGCTCTTCTGTTCCACTAATAACATTCTCAAAGGTTGCTGTATGATGTTGATGATTTTCCTGCACTTTAGGACTGAAAAAATATTCTTTGGCTTTTCAGAAACATATTTTATTTGATTTTTTTTGGAGGGAAATCTTTAAGTTTGTATCTATGCTGCTTCCTTTCTCTTTTTTCCTTTTGCTTTTGTTTCTTACCCATATTTTCTCTTGTCTCCACACACCACAGACCAAAAAAATGATCCACTCCACTTGAATTGCCTTGGTCCCTTACTGGATGTGGCATGTCAGGCTCTTTGGGCCACCTTATTCTGCAGAGAGAAACAATCATTTCTATAGATTGTTTTCAAAGATGTTGACATTTTCTTTGAAAATCATCAGTAGTGGAGAATTTTTGCTCTTTGAGATACTTTCACCTTTCTAAGTATGTTCTCTCTCACTCTCTACACACACACACACACACACACACACACACACACACATCACATTTTTCTGATCCACTTCTCTGTCCTTGGGCACTTAGGCTGTTCCATAATTTAGCTATTGGAGTAGGGGTGCAATGAACATAGGCGTACATATATCTCTTTGAATTAGTGTTTTTATATTCTTTGAGAAGATACATAGGAGTGGAATTCTGGGTCACGTGATAGTTCTATTTTTAATATTTTGAGCAACCTCCATACTGTTTCCAATTGGAGCTGCACTAGTCTCCATTCCCACCAACAGTATACAAGGGTTTAGATCAGTTCTTAACTTGGGGGTCTTTGGATAGAATTTAGATGGTTCATGAATGTGAATGGGGAAAAGTCGATATTTATTTTCACTAGCCACAGTTTCAAATATGAATGTCGATAACAACTCACACTGACATTTACAACCTTATCACCAATACAATATCGTATTATCATATCATGTAGTTGGCACAGGTACCTCAAAATAATAATTATAACTTCAAAATTATGGGAATTACTAGAATCACCATTTGAACTTATTTAATGTATTATTTTAAAAGTACATTTATTACTATATCAGAAATTTGGGTTGTTTTCATCATTTTAATAATATTAAAGGTTGTTTCTTCTTTGTAATCACATTTATCTACTTTCATGCATTTAAAAACATTATCTTAAGGAATCAATAGGCTTCACCAGACTTCTAAAAAGCCCATGAAACAAAAAAGTTTAAGAAACCCTGCTTCAGATGTTACATCATCGTTTCCAAAGGTTCTTTTTTTACATCAATTTTATTGATTTACCATTCAGTTACAAAACTATATAATTTGGGGAGTACAGTTTCACAACTCAACATGTATACATGCCTTACTCTCCACCAAAGCTCCAGTGCCAATACATTATTACATTACCCCTCTATCCTCTCATCATTCCTCAGCCCCTCTCCCTTCTGGCAACCACCGTATTTTTCAGAGTCTAAGAGGTATTTTTATTGTGTTTTTGCCAGCTCCTTTGTTTGTTTATATTCCACAAATTAGTGAAATCATCCAGTATTTGTTTTTCACTTTCTATTTCACTTAGCATAATCACCTCAAGATCCATCCATTTTTGTCCCTAAAGGCATGATTTTAATAGCTGAGTAGCATTCTACTGAGTATATATACCATAATTTCTTCATTCAATCATCCATCAATGGGCATTTAAGTTGATTCCATGTCTTGGCTATTGTGAATAATGCTCCTATGAAAATATGGGTACATAAGTCTTTTCATATTAGTGTGTTCTTATACTTTGGATGAATGCCTAGAAGTGGTATTGCTGGATCATATGGGTTTTCCATTTTTAGTTAGTTTATGTTTTAAGGAATCTCCATAGTGTTTTCCATAGAGGCTGCATCAATTCACATTCCTACCAGCTGTGAATAAGTATTACAGAATTTTTTCAGTGTACTAAGCATGCAGTTCAAGATTATGTATATAATATTACTTACTGAAAAGAAAATTTACAAAAATTGTTAATCATTTGGTAGAATGTGGACCTTTTGGCTTTGAGGAAATGCTTGTAGCTTCTTACTATTTTATTTCTTTTCATCACCAGTTATATTCTGTCATAGACTGTCTCAAATTGACAACTCTTTGAGCTGATATAGAGATGATTTGGTGTAGTATTTAAGAGCAAGGACCTTAGATAGTCTTGGATTTACATGCTAACTTCACCACTTAACAGTGCCTAGTAAAGTGACTTAAAGAAGGATACCTATTAATCTCTACGTCTCAGTCTCTCTGCTTATAAAATGGAAATAGACTTGCCGTGAAGTATATAAAAGATAAGAAATGTCAATCACTTAATACGATATCTGACAAATAATAACATTCATTGAAGGTAGTCTTGATTATGGCTTCCTGCCTTTATATTCTTCATTCTAGTCCCTATGAATTGCCTAGGCAGCAACAACTTGGGTTGCTCTTGTGGACTGAAGGACCAGAGAACAGTGTCACAGAGCATGATGGTGAGACTTTGAGTATGGTAGATCATTGCAAGAGTTTGACTTAAAAAGTTTTATAGACTTCAGGGTAAAGATTAACATAGCCACTCGTAAGTGTACCTGACTTTCTTGCTCTCAAGAGGTTAAGAAGCGAAACATCTGAGCTGAGTCTCTGTCCCTCAGAGAAGTCTTCCATATGTAGAGACTTTTTATTATTCTCTTACTCCCTCAGGAGGATCTGGCTGCTTCTTTGTTTCTGTATTTCCATCATATGCAGGACCACCAGATTTTCGATTACTACAATAACATGTCCTGAGCCTGGGTGAACTGACAAAAGTAACAACAAAGCTAGAGGAGTCCAGCACCCAGGGAGAGGATCAGTCAAAACAAATAAACAAATAGAGCTTCTGGAGACAAATAACTAAGAAAAGACAACTATGACGACACTGGTTGCCTAAATTAGTTATATTCATCCATATTTGTTCAGGGAAGACTAATTTCCTCCTCAGAGGAGTAATAATTGACCTAACCTAATTTTAAAATTTCCCATTACTCTTGTCAGTGATTGATTTCATCTTGGACAGATGCCCCATTCCTGTTCAGTTGCTCCTGAGGAAAAACCAATGGGAGGTTTTTGGTAAAAACTAATTAAAAGAGACACAGTGACTGAAATACCTCCATTTTCACTGGATGTTGCCATGGGCTGCCTGTAGTGTCCACAATTGCTGTAGCCATTGTGTGACCATAGGGGAAGCATCATGGACTTTGTAAGGAGGACAGAAAGGAAAACACATTAGTCTTTATGAGGTGGTTATACCACTTATTTCACCAACATGGAGCCAGCTAAATTCAGATTCCTTGTTATAAGAGTTAATAAGTCCTTTGTTTTTAAAACTACTTTTATTTGTGTCACCTCTTTATTGCAACTGAAATATTCTGCCTGACCCATAATAGATATAGGAATGATATCTAGCTCTTAACCACGATCATGATTTGAAAATACCATGATTTCTCAATTAAATAATTCAGTGAATTGAAGGAAATTACTGCTGAGACCCGTATTAGAAGGAGCATATGAAAGCACAGAGTAAGAACAGAAAGGTCCTTATCACAAAGGACAAATCAAGAGGTTTGGAATATAGCTCTAGGAGGTTTAACGTGTAAGCATGTGTTTTTAAAAAGTGTTTATTTTTTTCTGATCTAAAGAAAAACTGAACTCTGTGTAAGTGGAAGAAAAACATCTTTCCTCCTCTATCCTTCTAACTTTTGAGATGGGGGCTCCTGTAACAAAAAATAGACTAATAAGAGAAAAGCAAACAAATTGATTTAATATGTTTTGTATAACATGAAAGCCTTTAAGCAGAGATAAAAATCTAAAGAAGCAGTTAAACCTGAGTATTTTCATTCAGGTTTGATGAAGAGTGGAGAGTTGTACAAAAGGTGATAGGACAAAAAAGTATGTGAGCTAAGTGTAGTAAATTGGGGGAAACAGCAAGGCTTGTTCATTACAATTCCTTTCATTCCTTTCTGAGTCTTGAAGATAAGGATGTTCCTTTTTTCCAGGTTTAGGGAGGGCACCTCTTATGTGAAGGTTTTATGACCTGCTTCAGGAAAAGGTCGTGTTATTTCTCAAATTCCTTCAACTTGAAATATTCAATACACCAAAGTGCCATATTTTCAGGTAGCATGTCTTGAATCCCATCACCTGCAGATGGAACACACGTACCAAATTCCACATAAGATTGTTGAAGAAGTATAGGCATCTGAAGCCCAGCTTGATGACACTTTATACTTTAAGGATGAAGAGACAATTTTATAAGCTTCCATGGACTTGTTTAGTTTCATCTCTCTGAGAGGTACTTGTGGAATTGTTGATATGAATGATGTTAAATGGGTTACCTATATAGAAATCCCTAGAATGTGGTGGGAGTTTGGGATAGGTAGAGTGTCAGGCAGGTGCCAAAATCTCCAAAAAGTATTTCTGTGTGACCTAGAGTTCTGTAACTTATTCTGTAACAAAAACTTTTTTGGCTGTACTTTAAAACTAAAGCAAGGATTATTTTCAAATACCAGATTTCCAGAGCAACAAGTATATATCTAGAAAATTCATTTAATGAAAATGTATTAACTAGCAGACACCCTTCTAGGAGTTTCGAATGCGTTGGGAACAAAATAATTATTTCTACCCACAAGGAGCTTGCATTCTACTTGGGAGAACAGAGACAACAAACAAACAATAAGTTACAGTACATAATTAAATATATGAAAAAGAATAACAGAAGTGGAGATTTGGGTGTTGGTAAAAAATTTCTCTAAAGATTTTTGAAAGAATGGATAGTATTATATCATGTCTTGGTTTGATGTAGTTTGCTTCATGCCTTTTCTGTAATTTATTTAAATTTTAATGTATTAGGGATTGTATAGCTTGATAAATTGCTTCAACTTGCCGTGTGTCTGCTACAAAGGCAAAACATCTTTTGTCATGTAAACAACTCTAAGTAATTATTTTGTTCTAAAATAATTGTGTCTAATGACCTTTCTTAGCAGTCTGCTCTGTTCCAAATATTTTTTTCAGAATTGGTTGTCAGAAATTTAGATGTAGTAGATGAACTAATTTTTGATGTATCATAAAAAAGTGAGATGAGCTGATGAAGGATCATAGAAGGTTTATGAAAACAAGGAGATATTTTATTTCAGGTTATGGTTCTTAATTCTTAACATTACATAATAAAGATGGAAAGTCTATTAAGAAGTTTAGAGAGATTTTAGTTAGAGAAAAATATCAGGAGAAAATTAAGAAAGTAAAAGAATTTGAGATTTAATGCTCTCTTAGAAGTACCTTGCATTTTTAGTAGCAGATATCTTTAGAAGAAGAATCACTCTGAAATTTTTGATAGGTCAGTTTGGTAGTCTGACAGCCCTAAGTAATGCTATATAGTGAATAGACCTAATTCATTTGCATGGAGTATTATTTCACTTCTTGTCTGGATTGCATGTCACTGAGAAAAGAATCTATATTTCTTTGAATTTCTCTGTCCTATATCCCTCCCCGTATCCTTAAGGTCAGTTTTAACACAGTAAATAATCTTCACTCAGCAAGCAACCCAAATCACCATTTTCCTGTCCGATGTAACTAATAAATTCTAAGCAAACTCTTAATTCCTTATGAAGTATCCTAATGGATGCCTCACTGGACTAAAGAGCTTTTGGAAGCAAAATAAAATAATCATCTAAAGTTGAATGTTTTTGGATCAAGGCTACTAGGTCAACACTAAATTTAAAACAAGTTTGAGAGACATTTTTTAATGGCACTTAGAAATTATGGCTAAAGGTCAGACCATTACATGTGATGTTGCTCAGATCCTTTGATGATAACAGTCTACAACTGCTGTATGTGTAAGATATATTTTTTAAAACATTAACTGATTTAAAGTAGCAAGAGACAGTTTTCAGGGCAGGGAAAAGAAAGTCTCCTTCCCCAGTTTTTTTGGTTGAAATGATTTGAGTGTAGTAATTTTATTGAACCTGAAAAAGAAATTAAGAGTTGTCTCCACAAAGGGAAATAGAAAAGCTTGCCCTGTCAATTCCTGCTTAGGAGTTTCTGAGACAGTCTGAGATTGCAAGAAAACTGTGGATGAAATCCATACCAATTAGAGATCTTGTGTGTTTGGAACCATTTAAAAATGCTGTGCGGGGCGCAAAGGAATTAGTAAAGCCTGCTGCAGTACAGCTATGGTATTAATCTCCAAAGAGAATAGATACCAGATGTTCACACTGTCCAAAGGACACCTCAGGGTTCTTTATAGTCTTCAGTCATATTGTCCTTTAATAGATTCAAATGCCTGAAATGATTATGGGTGAGAAAGCTATGTGGTATTTACATAGGAAATGACTAGTAATCCATTTGAAGAATTGGATGAGTTTTGATAGGCAAGAAAAATAAACATTATATTAAATTCGATGTTTGTTAAAAATCCCCTAGAGCAAAATAGTGGAAATTCCTTGCTATTTTTTCTTTTATTTTTATATTTTCTTTTATTGACCTAGTGATACATATATCCAAATGAAGTGATTTTCTTTGCCCAGTTTTGTTCAACAAAATATGATATGATATTTTCTTTATTAATTTATTTAATAAATATTTTTATGAGCTAGGTATCGAGGACATAGTAGTAAACAAAGCAAGCATGGCCTCATGGAATTCAGTGAAAGAAACAGACATTAATAAAAAAAAAAAGTCACACACATAAGTAAGTAATTATAAACTGTGATCCATGCTTTGAAGAGAAAATCCTGGGTGCTGTCGCTATGTTTGACAGTGGTGCCTAGTCCAGACAGAGTTAGAGCTCTGGATTCATTTTTTCAACTTTATTTATTTTTTTAAAAAAGATTTTTTTCTTATTCATTTGTTGATCATTTACATAATGATATCATTTGGTGAGTACTACTTCACCCCTCTAGTCACCTACTTTGTATCAAAAAATAACACAGAAAATCATGGTCATTTAAATCATTAATTACAGTTATGCCTTTCAGTTTGGTAGACTAAAAAAATACTAAACAACAGCAAACAACTTAAACTAAAAGTAAAAAAAAGATTCTAGAGAAGGAATTTTATTTTAGTTGTTCTTCAAATGTAACTTCTGTTTAGTATCCTAAGGAACATTTTAATAACACTTAAGGTTCTTTGGCATGTCTAAATATTTTCATATCACTCAATTTATCGTAAAATTTCCTTTAGAAAAGCATTGCTGTAACATTTTAAGCTCTTTAGAAAACAGAAAGGTGAGGTAAGTGGGAGGAACCCCCAAGATCCACATATCTTAGCACAAACATTATTATTGTCTTCCATCAACCATCAACCTATTTTACTTTCCTTCCCTGTCAGGCTATGCAAAAGTAGTCTTTGTTCACTCTGTTCACGTCACACATGCTTTTCAACCCAACACACTTCAGTTTCTCTGATCTTCACTTTGAAATGGCCCTTCCTAAAGTCCTCGGAGCTTCCTATTTGTTGAATCAGTAGTCTCCTCTCAGATCTTATTTGACTTGTCCTTTCTGTAGATTATGTCACAGCTGTCTACCCATGAGTTTTCTATTATCCTACTCTGTCTCGGTTCTCTTGTCCTTCTTTTTGCAATGCACTTTCATTTCCCTAGCTAACCCCTCCTCCTTTTAAATACCTGTCTGGCTCTCCAATCCTATTATATTTGCCTCCTACAATTCTCATTCATAACTTTACTGTCTGCTATGCTCTGATGACTTTCACATATGTATTCTTAGCCTAGGTATCATTTTTGAGCCTACATACCCCTCTGCCTCCTAAATAATTCCATACTAAACTGATTTTTATGATTTTCCTTGAAAAAAAGCATGACTAGAGTCATCCAACTAGCCATACAAGCTGGAAAACTATCAATTTTTGACCCCATCCTTCTCCTTTGCTTCTCCACAGATACCACAATCACCAAAATCAGTGAATTCTGCTTTCTTAATCTCTCCATAACCTCCCCCGCTCTTCAGTACCATTACAAATGTCTTCAGTCAGAGCTTCATCAATTCTGTTTCTGTGTCTAGTCTTCCATCTGGTATACCTGTTTTCATCCTCTCTTATCCCTCACACTCCAGGCACTTTTCCAAGTCACCTTTCCAAAATACAAATCTGATTGTGTTCCTAATCCGCTTAAAAAGCTTCAAGTGGCTCCCAAATACCATCCATGACCTCCCATTTAGAATCACTGGGTTACCTGATAACAAGATGAAGAGGTATGGTAACTAGTAACCAAAATAAAATTAATTTTTTTTTTTTTTTTTATACAAACAAGTTGGGGTACAGGCCAGAGGCGTGGGGCGGCGAGAGGGTTTACCAGAGACAGAGCGGGGAGCAGAACAGGCAGATCAGAAATACACTGCTGAGGGGAGCAGCGGGCAAGGCAGGAGAGGTCTGCCGCGCCATGTGGGATTCTCCCCGGCCGGGCGTCGAACTCGCATCGCTGCTGCCGACAGCTCCACAGCGCAGTGCTTAACCGCTGCGCCACTGGGGAGGCCCCAAATAAAATTAATTTTGAATAGTAGATTGCATTTAAATTTATCAGTACATCTTATCTCCATGAATGTTTTAAGTCAATAGTTTAGAGCCTATGCTACACACACACACACACACACACACACACACACACACACACACACTCATTCTAAATGCTCTGCTCTTCCAGGTAAGTGTTTTAAGTGTCATTTCTATTTGAGCTACTATTTTTAAAAAATCATTTATTGTTACCGAAGTACTGTCATTTATACATCCTTTTATACTATAGCACTCCCACCATGGAAGCACCTATAGTCCATGAAAGTCCATTGTTCTCTCCTCCTCATCCCAGATTCTCACATCTCATCCTCTCCTACAACCTACAGCCCCCCTGCCAAAAGCCAAAGGCCCATGGTCAGCTTTTAAGGGTTGATTTTAAACTTTGTCTTTGACCCTTTGTTTGGTTTTTCTATATTCCACATATAAGGGCATCAGCTGGTAGTTTTCTTTCTGGCTTAATTCACTTAGCATAACCCCTTCCAGTTCTATCCATATGTATATCACTTCTTCTTGATCCACTCATCTGTTTTGGGGGCTCTTAGGTTGTTTCCATATCTTGGCTGTTGTAAATAGTGCTGCTACAAATACTAGGAGAGCAGGTTTCCTTTCAAGTTAGTGTTTTTGTATTTTTTTGTTAGATACCAAGGAGTGGGATTACTAGGTAGTTTGGCAGATCCACTTTTAGTCTTTTGAGTAACTTCCATAGTTAGTAAAACTGAATGAAGCATGGAAAAATCTTTGTAGTCATGAAGTCATATCATCAGTAAATAGGGGGATACTTGTCCTTAATTTGTAATGGCAGGAGGTCAGATATACAATAAATTCTCAAACCATATCATATAATCAAATACAAAGTTGAACAATGGTCTAAGAAGTTTCTCTCCATTGAACCAGTCAGGGTGGCGATTGTCATAACTTGCCTTGATTCTAACTAGAGAGCATTGCAGTTGTCATAAAGTAAGTGTCATAATCACTTTTTAGGCAGAATTAAATCTGCTGAACCTTACATTAATTTTGGTACTTTTCTCAGCAAAGTAAAAGATAATATAATTGTGGATAGTAGAAAAATTATGGCGCCTAAAATATGTTGCTTCATTCCGTGAAATAGTATATCACAGTTTATTAAAAAGAAATATCAGCTACTTATTCACAATGATAGACTGAACATACATGTTTGTTTCCTCTCTCTCACAAGAGACCCCTTAAAGTGACGGTAAGATAAAGAAGAAGAAAAGGGGGAAGGAGGAATAGTAAAAAAGGAAAAGAAGCATATTACAAAGAATCAGAATGGGGGAGTAGACAAGAAATTTTAATCAATTTTTCCAAGAAAAAAAATAAATGGAAATGCATGAAAGGGTATGACTGATTAGAGAAAACTGATGCTCAGAATATGTACAAGTTGCTATAGAGATGCCCAGTAGAACTACAGAGAGGTTCAAAGTGAAGAATAGTCAAGAGCAAGATGGGCGACTGACAACTGGTTGTTCAGTTGAAAGTCTAAACAGCTAGCCTTCCATTGTCCTCACTTTCCTATTTAGAATAACAGATCATCAGTTACAGGAGGAAACAAAAAATGGAAAACTGCTCTCTTAAGATGTTAAACAGTCTGTCTGGCAGAATGGGGGCTGCTTTTGAGATGTTGTATTCCAGGGTCAGAGATTCAGGGACCATCAGCAATTTATGGCCACATTTATGGAATTTCCAGTTGGCTTTTCTGTTCCGAGTTAAAGTCTGAGTAAGGAAACAAACCCATAGCTGAGAGCAGAGGAAACCTCTACCAGCTGCATAGGGTGACTGACCCAGACCTCTTTTCTTAAATAGAAATGGTCCATCAAAGATCACCAGAAAAATATGAAGAAAACCAGCAGCATGAGAGATAAATATCAAGGAGATAAAGAGAAAAATCACCCCAGAGGAAGCAGGGACACTTTTAGAGAATAAGAATGAAACAACTCTAATTTCTCAGAGATAATTGCAATATTTTATTTATAAATTATTAAATAAGATGATACTTAATAAAGTAAGATGATACTTTAAAAAATAAGATGTGAAACAATAAATTGCCAAAACATGTATCTACAACACAGTATCATTGATATACAATTTTAAACATTTAAAGCATTACACTTTTTGGGTCTCCCTGCTGGTGCAACGGGTTAAGTCTCAGCACTATGAAGCTATCTGCAGCCACTGCAGCACGAGTTCGATAACCAGCCAGGGAGCTTCCCACATGGCGCAGCTCCTGTCTCGCTCGCTGCTCCCCTCAGCAGTGTACTTCAGTAGATCTGCCTGTTCTGCTCCCTGATGAATCCTCTCACCACCACCTCCGGCTACACCCCAGTTCTTGTATGCATAAATAAACAAATCTTTAAAAAATAAAGCATTACATTTTTTTCATGAATATAGACATGTATAAAATTAATCAAACAAGTGCAGGAATGGCATAGACAGTTATCTTTGGGTCACCAGGAATTCTAGGAGTAGAGGAGAAAGTTGGTAGCAGATCTGGCTGTAATTGTAAGACTTAATTTTATTAGAAAAAGAGAAAAATCTGAAGCAAATATAGAAAGAAATGTTCTTGTCTATTGTATCTAGGTAGCTAATATCTGTTAAAGTATGAATGCCTTTTATTATTCTTAATACATCTGCATATGTTTGAAATATTTGTAATTAAAAATTCAAAAATTAAAATGTTGAATTACAGAAAAACTGTATACTCTATAATAAAATCATGATTCAAACAAAAAATGAAAGGAAATAATGATGTGCCTTTTAATTTATGGTACAGTGCAAAAAATGAAAGGAATCTGTTTGACTTTAGGTGGTCTGGGATTCTGACAACTGGGCCTTTGGAAAAGAAAATATAATCCCAATATTTTTTTCTAAAGCCCATTTCCTTTGTCCACGGACATTATGAACTAAGCACAATTTTGAATGGCTGTCATAATAGTGACAATCTTTTTGATTGATTTTGAAGTTTAATGTTAGTATGTATTTGTTGAAGAAATGAATATATCAATTTATTAGCTGTAAAATAAGATTTCCTTGATCTACAGAGCCCACAAAAGTAGAAATAAAACTGGTCCATAATTTGTATGTTTGTGTTTAATAAGAAACTTACAGGGACAACAAAAAAATCTCATATTCTTAAGCTTTTCCGTAAGTAAACAACATGGTTATCACCACAGTAATGCAATGCTATCTATTAGTTTTCAGCCTTTAGAATCAATCTACAGAAAAGCCTAAGACTCCATTATGGTTAGGCATTGAAACAAGGGGAGAGTGTAGCTGGAGGAAGGGTCATGGTGCTCCAGTGAATGAGGTTTCAAAGGATATTTATAAGATGGTCATGCATTCATCAGTTTTTTTGCAACAACTCTATGTAGCAGTCCTCATCAGGACTTGCCTATATAGTGGTGATCAAAATAAATTCCTTGTTCTCATTGTACTTACATTCTAGTTCAAGGGGGCAGATATTACTGAGCAAGATTTTAAAAGAATTAAAAATCATATAACTACCAAATATTGAAAGGGGGGGGATTAAGTATGAATTCTAAATCTTTTCACAAGAGGGGAATCAATTTATAATGTCTAATACAGCACGGCAATAGTGAAAATGGTCTGTATCTGTGGAAATGATGGTAGAAATGTTCTGTATATCTTTGGTAACCAATTCAGTAACTGGTAACTACATGTGACTAGTGAGAACTTGAAATGTGGTGAGTGTGACTGAAGAACTAAAATTTTAGTCTTCTTTAATTAATTTAAATTTGAAATGTAACGTATTGCTGGTAGCTACCGTATTAAACAAAACAGATTTTAAATGAAAGGAATCAAAAGATAACAGCATAAATATATTTTTTTGGAATTAACTAAAAGCCTGACAGGATTGTCTGTGGAGGTGGGGAGAATTAAAAGGGGCTTTTTCACTCTGAGTCATATTGCACTGTTTGATTTTCTACTACATGAATGTGTTTGGTTTACTACTTAAATTGTTGAAGAGTTTCTAGCAATCAAATGGGTTTTTGAGGGGCAGTATGGAATCATATTTTTAGAAATGAGATAAAAGTTTCACGTGAAGTATCAATTCCATTACAATTCATTGAAATGAATAATTGGCAAGAATAAGAGTTCTAAGTTTCAAACAATTCTTGTCAGCAGTGGGTCTTCATAGAGAGTTTCATTATTTGGCTTGAGGTACCTAAAAATGTAAATTGTGGTGGTGGGTTTTACAAATTCTGGCTACAGAGAAGCTAAAAGCTACAAATTTTGAAACATGGTCCTGGCATTGTACAGCTGTGAGAATTGGCACATACACAAAAATATGGATCTGCAAATCTTCAGCTTATCTTACCAAAACCATGCTCAAATATGTAACATCACTATTTAACCATCCCCCAAGTCCAATTGGGATTTGTTGTGCTCAAACATATTTTGCATTTGAAGATGTAAAATATTTATAATTCCATTTATCTTTTAATTACTTGATATGTAACATTATATTGGTTTCAGGTGTACAACATAATGATTTGTTATTTTTATACATTGTGAAATGATTGCCCAAGTAAGTCTAGTTAATGTCCATCACCATCCATAATTCAAAAATATTTTTTTTTCTTGTCATGAAAGTTTTTAAAATATACTCTCAGCAACTTTTAAATGTGATATAGTATTCATTAAATATTTCATTTCAATGAATTCTTGGTCACAGGTGGTTTCTGCAATATTCTCCTGATAAGTTATTGAGGTTTCTAATTTTTTGTTTGGGTTTGGGGGAAGATGTAGGGAAAGTGGAAACTGTAAGCAATTTTTAATTTAAGAATAGAAGAATGAGGCCACATTTCTGTGATATGGTACAGATGGAATTGGCTTCAATTTGTAATGTGCTGCTAGTTTTAGCAATTGTTTCAAAGATTTTTGAAAAGGAGGAGGAAAAGGTAGGGTTAGGGAGCTGAGAAAGCTTTTTTTCAAGAAGCAGTTGGAGTAAAACATTTAAACTTTGTCAGCAAAATACTACTTGTGAACCCTATGACACTACTCAGGAAACACTATTCAATTATGGTTCCAGTAGACTCAGAGCAGCTTTATAATGCCATATCATGAGTGAGGAAGAATAATTCTTTTTACTGCTGTCTTTAAAAAGTCCTTTCTAGTATATATGGTAGCAAGCACTGAAGACCTACAATTAATAAACTGGATCACTGGCTCTTCTCTTTGAGAGTTTTGAACGAGCATATCTTAGAATTGCTCCATATTATAGCAGCAGTTTTAAGTCATGGCTGTTGAATTTTTAACCTGATAATCAGAATGAGATTAAAGCAGAACTGCCATGTTCCAACTTGTCTGCTTTAGGTGTAGTTCTGCATTTATTTGCTATCTGGAGTAAGGATTGTTTGAGGAGAGAACCTATTTATGGAATATATGATATTCTTGGTAATAATAGGCTAATACCTAAAAATACAGTTTATATTCCTGGAAATATAATGATAATAGGCCCAAATCCAATCTCATTAAATAGAAACAAAGGGATGTTTGGGGGGGTGTGGTGAGCCAACTCTGTTTATACAGGTTTTCACATGACTTTTCTTTTAAAAAGTACATGGAATGCATCCAAAACAAATAATTTTTTGTTAGATGAGAAGACCAAAAGGGAAATCCTAGAGAAAGGAGGATGGATGATCTTTCTTTAATGTCAAAACTGACATAAACACATTCCCCCCCCCACCCTTTTGCTCAGATAATTTTCTCAACAAGACCCAGATTGCTTCAGTCTTTGCCTATCACCCTTTGAAGCACTTTCCTTATTATTAGAAGTGGGGGCAGGGTTTCCTTTGAGGATTTTTACAGCACTGAAGAGTTCCTCCTTTAAATACTTTCACATGATGAGGGAATTCCGCTTTCAAAGTGCTGTCATCACTGTGGCTTCTCTGCCATAAGACAATTTATTCTTGGGTGAAAGTCCTTGATTGTCAGTAAGGACTTACGTTTCTGATGGATTCTCTTTGCTTTTTCTGAGGGACCTAGCAAGCTCCACATTCTCTTTTGTTAACTCATTGGTGAAGTTGTCTGAGAGTCTCTTGAAATGGATTCCTTCAAATGTGGTTATAGTCTTCAACATGGTTTTTCTTGTCTGTTGCCACTGATAAGGATTTGGGTGACATATCAAACATTCCATCTTGAAAACAGCATTTCTTCTGCAGTGCAAAGGGGCACTGAATTTTGGAAAGCTTTGAGATTTTTTTTTTATTACCTCTTCCTACATATAGGTAGCATCTTGGCAAAGAACAAATAAAACTATTCAGATGTTAAATTTCCCAGAAACACTGAAATCTTTGAGATTCTCTAACGTGTCACTTCATGTCACCTGTTCTATTCTTGAATATAGTCTTCTGGAAAATTCTATGAATATTTAACTCATGGAGTCAAAATATATAGCTGTGTAGCTCATTCAAAAGCAGTTCCCTGCCCTCCCCAAAATCTTTATTAGGCCATAATTCACATATTAGGAAATAATTAGAATTAAGAAATCCCACATAGAACTGGCATTACTGTTTCCTAAAAGTGAGGTTCTAAGTCTTGGTGTTTCACATAAGTGAATAAAATATGTCCCAAACTAGATTATATCATTTACATCACAACTCTTGGGTTTTCCCTTTGAACAATGTACTTACTAGAAGGTGAGAGAATCAGTATTGTTTAGGATACGTTCGTGGTCCGCTCCCACCTAGAGGCTCCTGAGTGCAGCAGCAGTGTAAAGACCAACTGATCTAGACATGGGAGTAAACTTGTTTCTTAAAACCTGCAACCTCCTTCCTGTTAGTGTTCAATTGAATAACCTCTTGGATTTTATTGAGGAAAAAAGTGGAACATAAGGAAGAAGCCCTACACTAAAGTTAAAATAGAGTTTTGACTGTCACTTAATTTCCTGCGTAACATGAGCAAGTAACTTACCTTTCTACTCCCTGCCTCCCCTCCACAAAAATCCTGTAAAGTGAGTTATCTAGATCATATTCATGTTTTTTTCCATCCTAAATAAAAAAATAAAGCTACTTCACCTACATATAGGGAAGCATAGTTATAGTGACTGAGTGTGATAACTCCAGTGAGAAATTAGCATTGATATTTCTTAGTCTGTAAAAAAAAAGGGGGGGAGTATGTTATATTCTTTCTCCAGTGATACTCTGTGATGTGTCATAATTATTCATTCCACTTTCTTGTTGAAGCCTAATTGGAAATCAGTTTAATAAATGCTGGAACTGTGCCTTTGTGCTACATGCCATGGTAGACAGTGAAAATGTTCGAGTCATTAAGTCCAGACTCAGCCTTCAGAGTGCTTACCACCTAGTCAGGGAGAAAGTGTGAAAATTAATTGCAAACGCAGTGTGTTAAGTATAAGATGCAGAGGCTGAATGTGGGGGCAGAGGGAGTAACATACAGATAGATACATATATACACACATCCCTTGACCAACACAAGTTTGACCTGAATGGGTCCATATAACCCCAGATTTTTTTCAGACCATGAGTTTACATTCTGTCAGTTAAGTCTACAGATGCAGAACCTGAAGAATATATGGAAGGGCAACTGTAAGTTATATGTGGATTTTTAATTGCGCTAGTGTTTGGCACTCCTAAGCCCCACATTGTTCAAGGGTCAACTCTCTCCTTACACACACACACGTGTGTGATATCTACCTATATATCTGCATGTAAGTGTGTTTCTCTAAACCTTTATTGAATTCTAGAGATAGGAAAATGTGTGTGATCATGGGTCGGAGGGGAATAGCTTTATGATAAATTGAAAATAAAAACAGAATTCCTAACTCCTTACCTACTTATTACAGAATCAAATATGTCCCCATAATATGAGTTGCCCTAAACTGCGATCAAATGAGTTATGACATGAGGAGTAAAAGCAACAACAACAACAAAACAGAATGATTTCTTTTCCTAATGAAATGACTTTGTTTTCACTGTCCTTAAACATCACCATTAAACCTCTCTTTGCTAACAGTTTTCTGTGGTGGAACATAGAATATTTAAATGTGTCAAGTAAACATTAAACCAAATAATACGCCTTAGAATGTGTTCAAATTCTCTTTAGAATTTTAGAAAATTTTAGAAAATAGAGGGAATGGGTTTTGTTAAGAGTACCAGTGTGTCTTAGTATTACTTTTGTGGAATGTTAACTTATATCTAGAAGGCTGAGATCTTTATAGTGATTTGTAGCAATTCTGAACTCAAACCAAGGAACTGGAAAGTGTTTAAACTCAGGTGTTAAATCTAGCACTGCCTAGGAAAGCTATTCTGCTGCATGGTGGGGAATGGGGAGCTTGAGGGAGTTTTTTACACAAACTTTGACTGAGCTAACTTGTTGTTTGAAGCTGGAAATCGTATTGTTGAAATTTGCATTCTGTTTTTTTTCACTCGGTGAATTAACAAAAAGTACCATGTTTTTAAGGAACTTCCTTCTTTCTGCAGGAATAAATTCAGGTTCTGAAAGAAAAAAAAATGCACCAGGAGTTCAGCAACATAGCACCTCTTTCATCATTTTGGGGATGCGGGCTTTAGTTCAGTAACTCCAGACATATTTTCTGGAAACATGTAAAAACATGCCCAGGAGTACGGAACATAAAACCAGACTGTACACTCATAAACATTTGTACAATATTATGGCCACTTACCATCAAGTTTCTTAAAGCTGTGCACATATTTTTAGAATCATTAGAATAAATGGAAATTGGGGAAAAAATGCTATTTGAGAGGAAGGTGCTACCTGAAGATGCCTGCAGAACACTGCTTGAGACTTTCTCCTATGAAGTGAGCAAGCCTCTGGCCCATAAAACAGAAGCTATGCTTTCTAGATAAACACTGCCCCCCTATCCTGAGAAATTAGATTAAGATGAAAATAACAAAAAATTCAATTTTAAATATTTTAACAGTCAGAATTAAGTACTGAAAAGCATACTTCCTAAAGAGGCATAGAATAGTTGAAATGGTAACAGCCGGAATGGTTGTGTTATGTTTTGGAAAACATCACATGGTAAGACTCCTAGTGAATCAGGGCTAAGTCCATTGACTCTGAATATAAAAGATAAGGGAGTGGCGATCAGCTTATGAGAGAGCCTCATAAGCTCAAGGATGTTCTGGAAAAACTACTAGGTGGTCCAAGATTGTTTCAAGAAACATAATTTCCCAATGCAACTGCAATCTGAATGTGAGGAAAAAGGTTATTTAAAAAATTGTGGTATTCACAAAATATGTTATTATCCTTTACTTTCTGACCTTTTATTTCAGGTTGAAAAAGTTAAGCATGATTCATGTAATAAGAATTTCTATTCTGTATTTAGTATTTCTTGAAAGTTACATTCTAACCTAAGATTTCTGCTCTCTGCTTTTGTTTTGTGCCTGCCCCATCCCAGGTTGGCCGTCATTCCATGATGTGATCAGTTCTGATGCCATCACGTTCACAGATGACTTTTCCTATGGAATGCACAGGGTGGAAACAAGCTGCTCTCAGGTTAGCTACCACCTGGAAATTCACTGTCCTAACCACTCTGCACTGGGGACACTTCCAAGACTCCTGGTTGTGCTAAATAGAGCATTTAAGGCCAAGTGAACACACAAAAAAGAAACACTGTGAAGTTTATATACAGTCTCAGTGATAGCTTAGTCTTCAGGTGGTTAGCAAGTCCAGTTAAATGTCAGTCGTTGGCTTCAATGTTGTTAAACAAAACACTGGTGGGAAAATCATTTTCAGTTGATTCAGTACAGTGGGAAACAGGCTATTGGGGCATATGAAGATTTCATGATATGACTTTACATAATATAATGTTTACTTAACCCCCTCCCCCTGCACTTCTTTGCATCCATTATTCAGTCATAGTACCTGCAACTGTAATGATACATGGAGAACAAAGACCCTAGAAATGGCCTTTTTTTTTTAAGATTTATTTATTTATGCATACAAGCTGGGGTACAGGCCAGAGGCGTGGGGTGGCGAGAGGGATCATCAGAGACAGAGTGGGAAGGAGAACAGGCAGATGGATGGAAATACACTGCTGAGGGGAGCAGCGGGCAAGGCAGGAGAGGTCTGCCCTGCCATGTGGGAATATCCCTGGCTGGGCGTCGAACTCTCATCACCACTGCCAACAGCTCCACAGCGCAGCTCCCAGCAGCTCCCAAGCTTGGGAGTTGCGCCAACAGGGAGGTCCCCCTAGAAATGGCTTTCTTTGGGTGGGTATGAGGAGGGAGGTTGGAGAGTAGCAAGAGGAAGGAGAAGTTTAGTGGCAGACTGTATGAGGACTGAGTGGGAATACATGGTAAAGTAATTCCCCCTCTACTTCTTCTACTATATAGACTTATACTCCTTTCTAAGGTTGTTCTTATTAGTTCCATTCACTATGCTCTAACCACATTAGTGCTGTTTCTGAGGGGAAAAATGAGCATGTCTTTTAGAGGAGGCAAAAATAGTTAATCTGTCAATCCAATCCAGAGACTTGAACTTATGGTTATTTTGTGTTTCAGCCCAGAGATGTAGTCAGAACCTCCTTGTACACAGAGTAGAAGCAGCTGTACTCTATTCTGCAGTATGTAGTCCTGTTCCATTTGCTTTAAATAAGTTATAAGTAAAGTCTGAGTTTTCTGGTGCTTTGTTGGAAAATTCATTGATACTGCGGAGTATTTTGTTGGGGGATATCTGTTTGCATGTATCAGAGGTAAAAGGGGCACAATCAGGCAGCTGTAATAGCAAAGTGATTGCCACATGGGCCTCCCTCAGCATTCTTCTCTCTGCCCTTTAACCTTCTTCATCAGGCACAAGAGTTTTAGGGAGTAGGTGGCATATTTACTACCAAGTAGGGAGGAAGATTGGTTTGAACCTGAGCATCTGATGAATTTCTGTTTTCATTTTTTTTTTCAAATAAGGTTAGCAAGTTTACAGTCTTCCAAATATGAAGACTATGCTCTTCTCTGAAAAGTAGACTTTGTATTTTATCTACGTCACATTTTCAGTTCACTCTTGTTTCTCAGATATAAATCTCTGAGCAAGAGAATGGAACTTTGTGATGCTGGGTTTCACCCCCCCCCCCCCCAGTGATTCTAATTTAATGGGTCTGGGTGAGGCGTATACATCCTCATTTTCGACACTCCCTTGGTTAATGCTCACAACAGCCTTATGAAATGTAATATGTACTGCAATTCTTTCTTCTTGATAGTTGAGGTAATTGAGGCAGGAGGAGGACAACTAAACTTGTAGAAATTTATGTAAATTTAAGTAACATAACTGAAAGTTGAATTAGGCATCTGGCTCCAGAGATCTTTGTGGTGTTCAGACAGACAGACAGACAGATAGATGGATGCACCCTCAGGGGTCACATTGAAAAATAATTTGTGATTTCTCAGCTGTTATTTAGTCTAATTCACTTGGATTAAATTTTAAATTTAGTCTAATTTTAGTTGATATTTTTCTAACTGCCACAAGAACAAATTGTGATTACCTATCCAGGAATCTGAAATATTTGACAAAAAAGCCACTCTGGGCAGGGTGGTACATAGTAATTTTGTAACTCAAGTACTTACTACTTCATAAATCTCTTTGAAGGCTAGCAGTTAATTTTTTCTTTCTTCCTTTCCTTAAAAAACAACAACAACAACAACAAAAACCCAGACCACTGCTTTCCTTTTTTACTCAGAACCCACTTTCAAACTTTGAGTCCGGTGAAAACCAAATTTATAAAAGGCACAGAAAATGTGAGGCATACGATAATAATGTTTCTTAAGGCCCTGCTCTCTAATATCTTTGCAACTACTTCTTAAAAATCACAGTTGGAATCAACTTCCGCCTTTCTCCGTGCCAGTCAGAGGTAATATCAGTAGTGGGGAAGAAAAGACCATTATGAAGGTGTCCTACTGTGACCAAAGAGAAATGAAACCCACAAACTGTGCCAAAATTAGGTGACATTCATAAAAGATCATCAAGTTAAAGGCATAGCTCTTGGTCCTGTGGTTAAAGACCTAAGTGCCTGTTACTGTTCTCTGGGTCCTTTCCTAACAGTTGGGTGAAGGGCTGACCCTGATGTATTGTTTTTTTGGCTTCTCTTTCCACCGTGTTTGCTTCTCCTATTTAGAAGCATTTGACCACTTCATAAACAAAAGTCTTAAACGGAAGAGAGAAATTTGATCATTAAGATGTGTGTGAAAATACATGCTTTACAAAGTAAGTCCCATGGAGAAAGAATCAGGTTCTAGCCCTCAGGAGTGCTAACTTGCTGGGCTTTCCCCACAGAGAGACGGGAGGCTGTCAGCACACAGCTCCAACCCCAGGTTACTGCTGAGGTGTGCTGGGAAGCTCTCATTCCGATTTCTTTGTCTTTTAATTCGTTTCTTTCACATGTTTACTTTTCTTTTGTTTTACATTTTTCTTTAATTATCTCTTATCCATTTTCATCCTTTTCATCTTGTCTTGGGAAAAAAAATTACTGATTTAATGGTTTCCATACTCAAGGAACCACTGACGTTTTGCTTTCTAATTTCTCATTCCCAAGACTTTGATTATCAGTTTATCTTCTTTTGCATTCTATTCCTTTAGTTTCTATAGTCTCTTCCCTTACTTGCAACTCTTCTCATCTTTCTTTTTTCCTTTTTATGGTGACAGGAAGTAGGAAACTTCTCTTTCTAAAATTCTTGGATTTTGAACTCACATAGTTTTCTTTTTCACTGAACTGAATTACATCAATGTAGTTTTTATTATGAAGACTCTATTAAATGCTTTTAGTATCTCATAGATAATCTCAGTTGGACATGTTATGTGGAGTGTGTCCTTCCTTGTGGTAAGATGGAGCACTAAATGCAAAGACCCTTTTATCAACAAATTCCACAACCAGCTTGTACAAATGAACTGAGCTTCCACAGACAAAACCGTAGACTCAAGGCCTGCTTGCCTGGCAATATGGCAATACTTTTTTGGTCTATTGGTCTGTAATTCTTGGTCTTTAGTACTTAAGATTCTTCCTTTTTTGAAATTATGTTATGGATCACACCGTGCAGTGAATGAGGTGTTGTATTTAGGTAGGAGTTGTAAATACTGGAGGAACCATGATGTTGTAGTTTTCCCACATGGTCATGGCACTCATTTTTGGATGATTGAAGGAATCTATCTTAGATATTTATAATTTAGTAAAACTGAAAAATTTAAGATTGATTCAATACCATTGCCATTTTTCAGAGAAATATTATAGTCAGGTCCCTGTAAAAGGATGTCTGTGTAATAAGATAGCTGACACATAGCCTGATATTAAGTTAAGAGCACAGAAAAGAGACAAGGGTGGCCCAGACCTTTCTCTCTGTCTTCATTATGATTACTGCTTGTGGAGAAAATAGGCTGTCCTGTTACATTCTGATTTTTATGGCAACCATCTTTGTTTTATTTTCTTATACCTATTCATTTGAAGAATCATATTCCAGTTGTCTCTTCCAAAGAGGGTCTTAATTTTGCCTACTTAGGTGGGTACAGATATCTTCTCTGGCTGTAGCAATTTTGTAACAATTTTTAGTTATTAAAAAGTTTTCCTTAACTTTATTTAATTTACATTTTTAACCAGTGATAAAATATACTGCTTCTATTCGAGTTTTACTGACTACTGTGAATAATTGCTTGACAGTTTTTTCCTAATCCTCCAACCCCAGTCTGTTAAGCAATGCTTTAGTCAGGAGTTTAAATTCAGTGCAAAGAGGTAAGAGTTGCATGGTTTAAACTGTAGTTCAGTGAAGTCAGACCTCCTTGAAATACTTGGGGAATTCTTCCTTCTTTAGATCAAAATTTTGCATCTGCTGCAAATGGGAGACTAATAAATCATTTAGCTTTTTCGAATAATCTTTAAGGACACCATCAGATCCCTGAGTTTACTCAACTTGGAGTTTATTTATGACCGGTGCTGTTAATGCCGTGTCTATGGTAGAGTCCCTTAAGTTAGTTTTAGATCATTATTAATTTGTTCTAAGTCAGCCAAATCAACAGAAAGGTAAATATCCACCAAATACAAAGTGTTTTTCAAAAGTTAAGCAGTTTTTGGTAAAACCTCAAACCTTATTAATCTTTTGCAGATGACAACTCATATATTGCTTGATGATTAAAGATACCCATGTGTTACAATAGGGTTTCAGACTGACAGCCCATCTCTCTTTTTCTTGATCTTTCAGTAAAATCATAATGCTAAACTGGTGACTTCACAATCATTTCCTTGGCAAAAGGTTAATATCACAAGCACAGAGGAAAAAGTCCTACTTACACACAAGTGTCTTCAATAACGGTGCGAGAAAACAGGACACTACTGGCAAAGTAAATTGCTTTTCTTCTTGAAACTTTTCTCCTTCCTATCCTGCCCCATGTGTCCAAGTGTACAAGCCCCGCTTTGATACTGCTTCACCTTGTAGATCTAACACTTTAGAGAAAAAAGCAATAAAAAAGCCCAAAACATCCTAGGAATAGCTGGGAGAAAACCCTGAAGGACAGTTGAAAATATATCAGTGTAGAAATATGTAACTATGTTGAATGCACTATTTGTGTTTTTTAGGTACACAACTGAGAGTTACAGTCAGATTTTAAGGAATTATGTTAAATTTGATGCTCAGCCACTTTTTTTTTTAAGGGGGGGGTTTGTCCTTTCCCTGGGTTCTCTGCAGGTTCTTCAGTTGCCAAGTTTTCTGAGTGGGACACTTAGATGATAAAAAATTCTTGTGGGGATTAAAAATATTTTCTTTTGAACAATTATCTCTTGCTTCTTCAGAATGAGAGCTCACACATTCAGTTATAGTTTCTATTTTATATGCAAAATAAAGAAATACTTAACCACTTTTAAACAACTTTCAACATGCACACCAAAGATTCTACCCTGAAATAAATTATTTAGGGCAGGTTTCAGAGATTACTTCATTGGGCAACCAGTTTGTTTCAGTTACAACCAGGTGTGCAGAGAGCTCCCAGCACATTGCCTATTGGCTGGGGCTAGGGAGGCAGAGCTTGCAGGCGGCTAAAGAAACAATGCATCACTGACAACTTCCATTCATCATCCTCATCTTCGACCAGGGGCAGAAGCTGGAAAGAATGGGCTCCATGTGCGTTCCCCACAGGAAGGAGCCTTCAGGGCTTGTACACTTTTGAAACAGTAACAGGCTTTCTGGTGGGAGCGCAAAATGGTGCTGTCGGAATGCTTCTTCCCTCAAACAGCCTTGCAGCTTTGCAGGTTCTGGGTGGACATGTATGTAGCTGCACAGATAATAATGAACACCTTGCTATGTTTGCAAATGTTCCTCCCTTAGTTGTCTGAGCCTGGTTGAACCTTCCAGAACATGTTGTGGCAAGCATGATGAAGCCATCGTTCTCGATGTTAGGGGACTCACACCTTCTCTGAATGTTTCCCTACTCCATTTCACTCCACATAGTGGTTTGCAATAGTTTTTGTTGACTTTTTCTAACTGTAATTTCTCTTCCTTACCCTCCTCCCTTGTCTTTTGACTGACTTAGGGACATCTAGAATCAGTATTTCCCTCTCTGTTTAATTTAAATACTAGTTCCAGATCAGCAAGTGAAATTACAGACTACAAGCCAACTCAGTTCAACAGATTAAATTACTTGAACTTTGATTTTTAAAAAACAATTTGAGAAATGAAGCTTGTAAAAATACCCCTGAATGACTTCAAGTATATCTGGAGGAAGGTAAAAAGATCCATTTGCCCAACTAGGCTGAGCAATGATTAATAAGGGCACTCTTACTTATTTTTCCCAGCTACCTGTGTTCTCTCATTAAAAAAACCAAAACCAAAACCAGTAAAACCATCTGAGGCTTTCTGTGAGGACTCCACCACTCAGGCCAAGCAGTCAGAATGCTGGAGCTGCATGTGAGATCAGTCACTGCGCACACACTGGTCACGGAGAGGGCTAGTGCCGCTCACCTGCGCACTGTTTGGGCAGGTAGAAATCGGTGCTTTCCTGTGTCCATTGGGTAAGCACATGTGTTCGTACTGGTGCATCTTAGCTGCGGATGCCTGAAAATTTGGCCTCATTTGTTCATAGAAAGGAAAAGCAGTCTGAGCTGTCAGCCTTGATATTAACTAAACTTGCATAAAATGTGGTAAAATAATGCAAGATTTGTTTTTTAGGCCTGTTTCATATTTTCCAGGCAAGAGATCAAATCGGTTCAGGGTTCATTTTCAGTTCTTTAATAAGCTGACACAGTATATTGGCAGTAAAATAAGAACGCACTTTTAACATGGAAGTGCCATACAGTCAGAGTTGCTATTTGTGCTATTTATTAATGACTAGGAACCCCTCGAGAATTGACTTTAGCACTTTCAGTGGGGAAACTGAGATTCTGGTTCTTCCCATTGTAATGAGCTCCTCTCCCTTGCATCTCTCGTTGTTTCCATTTGGTATATCAGTCCCATTCCCTTGTCAATTGTATCATTTTATATACAAACCTGCACAGTGAGAAGAATTAAAATACCTTTTATCTTATGTTCTTCCCTAAATCTCCATTCTCCTATTTGCTTGTAATGTTCCCCTAGATCTCCACACCTTCACTTCCTTAAGGTTTTTATTCCAATCACCCCAGAATACCTGCTTGACAACTGTACCCAGAACATCAGCTCCTGACCCTGATGTTTATGTCATTTCCCCTTACTTTTCTCATTAGCATTTATTTCTATATACCATACTCCACAGTTCATTTACCTTCTTGTATCTCTCCCACCAGAGTGTAAGTTCCATGAGGACAGTGCTAGTGCTTGTTGCCTGTCTCTCTAGAATCTGGGATGGTGCCTTGCATCGAGCAGGCCCTCCGTAAATATTTGTTAATTGAATAAATGGAAGTCATTTGTCTCAGGCTTTATTTTCCTCTGTTATCAGATGAAAATGATGTATTTTCAGTCTGTTTAAATGTGATGCACTAATGTCTTCATTTCCTCCACCCTGCCCCTGCTGCGACAGGGTGGGGGTTCGGTAAGTGTGACACATGCTGTTGTCTCTGGAGTGGCATTTGACGTTGGAGCAGCTAGAACAGGGCTTTAGTCAGTGAGCCAGCCTGTTTGGGACAGTCAGCTCTGGATTTCTCTTAAACCATCACAACCAACTATCCCTTCTTCTGTCTCTGCCTGGATTCTGGACTACTTCTTCTTCCCCAGCTTTGTGGATTGCCAATAGCATGAATTTGAGCAAAACAGCTTATTCCTTCTCCACATAATGTAGTTTATGAAGGTAAAGCAGCCATCATGGCACTCCACCTATTGAAAGCTAGAGAAAAATGATTGTGTGAGCTCGAGACATCTCCATTTGCCACACTTGCCGGCCTGGTGACCGTGACAAAAATCTATTGAGCCTTGCCATTGCTTTTGCTGGGTTCCAAGAACATCTAATGCTTGTCTGATGTTAAGTTTTACTGCCCATGAAAGCAAACATCACCTCCGTCATGGCCAGTTAAGCAGTATCTTTTACAATGGACTTCTGCATATCTGAAACCCACCCATCCAAAACCAAAAGTAATGCCAGTGGGGAGAGTTTTTTTCCGCCATGTTTCCTACAAGGGGAGCTTAAGGGTCAACTCAATTCATAAAATTACTGCAGTCATTTTTCAGCTGGCTGAGAGACTTCACAGATCAAAAAATACAGTGGCTCCTAAATGATTTCTGATATGCACAATTCTAGTTTTTTTTTTTTTTTATTCTTAGCATGTGGTGCAATGCCTGCCAGAAACCATCTTTGCAGCTATTGACAGGCGGATTAGAACTCATCCCCGATGGTTTCCATCATTTTTCTACAGACTGGTTATCCATTTAAACTGCTTCATGTGAGTTCCTATCAGAGCTTACTTTGTGTATGTTTTTCCTTACATTTTGCCCTTCTCTTTCAGTGTGGTGCTCACCTTGGGCATATTTTTGATGACGGACCTCGTCCAACCGGGAAAAGATACTGCATCAATTCGGCTTCCCTGTCTTTCACCCCTGCAGATAGCAGTGATGCCGAAGGAGGCAGCGGAGTGGGCAGCCCAGCCCAGGCAGACAAGATGGAGCTGTAGAGTAACAGAGAGTGATGGAAACAAGTGTACTTAATGCACAGCTTATTAAAACAATCAAAATTGTCTATCTTAGATATATTTTTTCAAAAGATATAAGGGCAGTTTTGTGCTATTGATATTTTTTCTTCTTGTGCTTAAACAGAGGCCCTGGCCGCCAATGTGTTTTGCTGTCGTCTAGATCCCTAACTGTTTATAACTTTAGTCGATAGAGATAAGCTTTGTGGACTTCTTTCGCAAGCCGCTTCAGTACCATTTGGCATTCTTTGAGCACATAGCTTTTTTCCTTTGAGATTTACACCCCCAACTCCCCTGCTTGCTTAAGAGGCAGAAGGTACCTGGTCTTCAGTGTGAAAATCGAGATCTCCTATGCAGTGAGAGACCAGAGCTGGGAGACAGAGAAGGCACTGGTGCAAATCCACCAAAGATAAAGATGGAGTGATACCTTCCGAGACCTCTCAGCTTTGTGGAAAGTTTGAGCGAAGGTCTATTATTCTCACTAAAAAGGTGTGAAAGTCTAAAGTCTTTCCTTATGTTAAATTGCTGCCAGATCTGAAGGGCGAACCAAGTGTTATGGCAGAGAAGTTAACATTTCCTCAAGGCTAAGTTTTTGTTTTGTTTTATTTTCTATCGAAAACATTGGAATATAAGACAATGATAGAATATTTTGTCCAAAGTTCACAAAGAAGAACAGCTGCCATTACCTTTTATAGGTCTGCCTGTACACACCTAATAGCAACTGTAGCTCAGCAGAGCATTTTGGTGAATTTCACTCTGTAAAATAAGATATTGGGGTGGGGGGACGGCAAAAAACTTCATCAGGCAGAAGAAATAGGAGAGAGCAGAAAAGATCAAGGAGGAGGTGCTGGGTACTAACAGCTCTAGTGTTAGGCAGTAAAAAGCAGCCCAAAGTGGGGTTCTTAAGTACAGAAGTGCCAGTGACCTCTACCAAAAAGGTTGGGGATTCGATTAGAGATAGCCAGGAGCTCAAGTCCCACCCTTGACACTGATCCTCTGTGTGATAAGGTACAAGCCGTTTGACCTCTCCATGCCTACTCTTCATTTTTAGTGGCAACTTATATTATTTGTAAAATAATCAACACTCTCAGGGCAAAATCACTATATTGCTATACAATTAAGATTCTAATTGCCTCGAAGGCCAATGCCCAGGCATTTGAAATGGGAAGGAGGTTCACTTAGCTGACTGGTAAGAAAAGAGTTGGGCCAACAGCCAGAAAGTTACCTTTGTAGCAGCATGGCTGGTTTTACTCTGAGCCCCTGTGCTTCGGAGTGGCTGTCCCTGTGCATGCCAGGCACGGGGGTGGCGGTGTGACTTGATAAGGTTTATGAATGGCGTATATTCTCTTTCTGACTTTGAAAGCTGATCCTGAGATGTAGTTTTTAAAAAACACTATTTGTATAGTTCTCTGAGAGCTTGTGAGACTGACATCTTTCCTTATAAGCACCAAGACAAAAATAAGAAAGTAGGACACTTGACAATTTTAAAGAAATAATGAGATATTAAAACAAAAAAGTGTGACCAGTCGAAATGTCAGTGTGGTCACATCCATATTCCTTCTGGTAAGGCTCTGACATCCAGGAGACTATTCACCGTCCCGATGCTGTGACTAATCCTAGATAAGTTACACTTTTCCCCCCTCCACTCCCGGACTGTTTCACCTCAGGCCCTGGGGACACTCTGGATCTCACAGGTTTCACTCACTTCTAAAATAAGATTTAATATTGAAATAATAGAAACCCTTGAGTCCAGACCATCCCAGAAGCCTTTCCTGACCTCACCCAGGGAGCCCCAACTTTCCCCAGCCACTCAGGGATCCCATGTGGGATCAAATAAAGAAGTGAGTCTCCAGGACTTTCCTGTCACTCTGCAGTTTGTCCTTTGGGACACACAGCGCTTCTCGTGGGGCTCATGCTCTGTGCAGTGGTGGTTGACCCCAGGGTTCATGATTCGATACCGTGCTGGGGTAGACCAGGGAGACAACCTCGGGACTTCCTCTCCCCAGAGACTCTGGTTCTCATTGTTCCTTCACTTCTATAGTAGGGCTTAAGGTTTCCCTCAAAAACTTGCCTTTTCTAATCCTTAGTCTTTCTTTCAAGGAAAGCCAATTTTTCTTCTACTGTGCTTTCCAACATCAACTTTAAGAAAAAAGCAATATCCATTGAAAAAAAAAAAAAGTGGTGTGTATGCATGTGGTTTAATTCCAGATTGCTTTTGAGTTTAAGTGGGATCAAATTTCAGTATATTTCTGTCTTATGTTAAAGAAATATATTACTAAAACGTCAGTGAGCAATAATGTCAGCTGTCGAGCTCTGAATTTATTTTTGCAGGATATGGAATGCAATGAACTGAGTCAATATGGCAAGGTGTATGTGATCTGTAGGAGTTATGCCATTTAACATAGGAAATGCATGGAACTTTCCCTCTCTGCACTCTGGCCCTTACTACATGTTAGAAGATGCAGGTTTCTGCTGGTGTGTAAGAAGTACATCATTACAGTGATGCAGGCTGGATATGAAGAAAGCAGCAGTATATATTGTGTTAGAGAACATTTTTATATGTTTAAACTTTTCACTTCTTAGGTGCATTTAAATACTTAATGCAAAGAACATAGCAATTTAAAAGCCTCTTCATGTTAACTGAGTTGAAATATCTTGCTTTTAATACAGAATATGATGAAAGAGATTACTGTTTGTTCTGAAGTTCAAATATTATTTTTGCCTTAGATAGCTTTGTAATATTTTTTCTCCAAATAATTAAAACTTTTGGAAAGTGACATGAAATTTTCATGAAAAAACCCTTTTCCTATGTTTATTGTATACAGAAATGATGCAATAAAATTTCTTTATAAAAATGCTTTCTTCTCTGACTCCTAAAGACACCTGTTAGTTTGAGCATGGATTTTCTTTTTTTTTCTATTTTTTTTATTTATTTATACATACAAGCTGGGGTACAGGCCAGAGGCGTGGGGCGGTGAGAGGGTTCACCAGAGACAGAGCGGGTAGCAGAACAGGCAGATCAGAAATACACTGCTGAGGGGAGCAGTGGGCGAGGCAGGAGAGGTCTGCCGCGCCATGTGGGATCCTCCCTGGCTGGGCATCGAACTCGCGTCGCCGCTGCCGACAGCTCCACAGCGCAGCGCTTAACCGCTGCGCCACCAGGGAGGCCCTGAGCATGGATTTTCCACTGGAGTTTGCTGCAGATGACTCTGTTTACCTCCCTGACCAGCTGACTTGTCTACGTGGAAGGCCTTTTATCTGCTATGTCCATGGCAAGCTGGGACTCTGACAGTAAGGTGGATTCCAATGCCACACACACCAATGTGAGGGAAACTCCTCCAGGGTTCCAAAAGTTGGAGGGAAAGGAAACGTGCAGAATTACTCAACCCTCACCCCATGTCAACAAAAATTTCAACAGCTGGTGTATGTTTATGTATGTAAAATACGGACTTTGGGGAGTTCCAGCATGATAACTCTAAGGAAAAAAATTGAGAATGGTACCATAATACCGCCTAGGCTTCTGTGGAAGTATTCGAAAGGAAACATACTCTTGTCAAAGGAGCGGCCTGTAGGGAAATGCATTCAGAATTGCTCACAGATCACTTCACCTTTAAACGTTGCCTCTACAGAGAGCTTTGACATAGTATTATTTGCTGTTGAAATTTTTAATTGTTCTGGTTGGTTTTGTTGATTATTTTGAGGCAGAGAAGTGAAATGATGAGGACCTTTTTTCCCCAGTCAATTCTTTAAGTTATATTCCTCGGATCCTAAAATTCACAGGACAGCAGTTTCATGTGGTGCATCTTGGAACGGTGCTTCTCAACATGTGGTCCCCAGACTGCGGCATCCACATCACTTGGGAACTTGCTCCAAATACAAATTTTCAGGCCTTTTCCCAGACCAGAAATTCTGGGGTGGGTGATGTCTCATGTTTATATTTTATTTATGTTTCAGGAAGTCCCCATGTGATTCTGGTGCTTTGTCAAGTTTCAGAACCACTGCCTTGGAACTTTGAGAAAGCTTCAATTCACATTCCTTTTAAAAGCGTTTCTGTATGACTCTAAAAAATAGCTGTTTTGTCATCACTAGTTTTTTTCCATAGAGATGGATCAAATAGTTTTCCTAAAGCTTCATGCCGTTCAGCTACTGTTGTCTTTGGCTACCCAGTGGTCTCATTCAGAGGACCCAGTGGTCCTCTGAAGACAGGACAGCCCTGTCTTCACCAACTGGCACCACATTTTTGCTCTTCTGAGTTGTCCAGTGGTACTCCCCAGTGGCTCTCTAGAACCGCGGGATGTCTGTGGCAGGTCCATCTAGGCAATTCCAAGAACCAGAGGACAGTTTTCGGTGCATCCTTTTTCAGAAGAACATTTTCCACTTCCATTTCTTTGTTCCTGTACCTTTCATTACCATGATCATGGTTTTCTTTTTTAAACTCATCAGGAGATTTTTACAAAGGTTCCATGTACCCAATCATGACTTTTTTGATCAGAAAACTGCTGCTGTTACCCAGATCTTAACAATGAAATGGCTTCTGGAAGATGCTGGCATTCAAAAAAGAGTTGAATTAAAGATTGCCCTTGGGAAGGCATGCAAATATCCCAGAGTGACTTCTTCCTAGGTTTTATTGTACACTGCAAGGCAGCTTTGACCTGAGCCCCCAAACACCTGAGAGTCTGTCACTTGAGTAAGGGGTTTTAGGGAGTTAATCATAGAAGATAATAGTGACCTGAGATTTGGAACCACATGAGATTGTCCCAATTTTTAGGCTGATTACAGAACCACACATACTTGGGAATGGAATTTCATTCTTCAAGGTTTACAGTTCCCTTCCTTGCTGTGTCGGCTACCCCACTCCCAGAGAACACATACTTGCCCATTTTATCATTGAGATTGAGCAGGAACCTGATAGACTTTCAGAAGGGCAAGTCAATTAGTAAGTGTTTACTTCAGCATTTAATAACAGGATACCATGCAAAAAATAGCTAAAAAGCAAAACAAGAGAGGTTATATTTATTAGCATAGGATAGAGTCATAATTTTGAAGGGCTTCTGTTTCACCATGGAACTTCTTTTTACCTTGACGATATTGTGACTTAAATGGCTTGTCAGACACTTGATCCATTGCCTCTAATGTGAGCTAAGTAGTCCTTTTCTGTTTTACAGATGGTGGGGCTAAAGCTCAGTTAAGGCAAGTTTAGTGCTAGTATATGGATAAGTTGGAACCCAGTTTTGTTCGAAAGCTTCAAAGACTGCTTCCTAATCAATGCTGCCTGCCTCCAGTGGAGGGCTGGCTATTTGGATAGTGTTTAATTGCAGTTTGCCCTTCTAAAATATATTCTGTAGTGTGACAGCCTTACTTCAGAGAGGGCTAATTAAGCATTGTGCACCTTAACTTTTTACGCTTCAGTGATGTAGAGCCTCATTTTTTCTGTGGGGGCTTACTTTAAAAACATCAACCACAGAAACTTCTGCCATATTCTGGATCCACACAAATAAAAAGAAAGATTAAAGGTGACACTATAGATACAATATCGAAATGTTCTTTCTCTGGCATTATGGAGACTGTTAATTTCTCCTCATGCAGAAAGATGTAGAACCCCGGGGAGTGGACACCAGGTGTCCTGCCCAGGGCATTACTGCCGTGAGTGAGGCTCTGCAGCCGAAGACTGCAGGAGGGGGACAGATTCCTGAAGCTGCAGCCACACGTAGGTCAGGTCTGCAGGGCAGATGATGGACTTATCTCAGGAACTGAAGAAATAAAGAGGTTTGTTTCTGTTTGATTGCAATTCATGACACACTGATAACTCTGAAGGCATTCAAACTTAGTCTCTCACCCCCTTTCTCTTTAACACTACAGCTTGTAAGCCTCGGCGGGCATCTGGTGTTTGTTAGATGACTGTGTTGCATCATGCTTATGATTGCTGGGGAACATCGCCTAGCATCTGAGCGATTGGAGCAAAGACTATGGGGCTCAAAATGGCCTCATCCGGTTTACATCTTCATTACCGCGCTTCTCACATACCTGCTTCCATCTGGAAAAAATCTCCAGGTAAACCTCTTGGGCTCTTTTTCTAAAGAGTAACAATAATTATTAGGGCTATACCCAAATTCAGCTTAGAATAGGTATGTGGCTGAACTTCAGCCAAAATCCTGTGCCTGTCTAAAAGAAATTTTCTTTTTTTACATCCAATTACGTAGGAGGGAACTTTTTTCCACACATGGTCAGTGGGGGTCCTGGTTCTCTACACCCAAGACATTTATTTATGCCCTTGGGGAGAAAGCAAGGGGACTTTAAGGAAAAAAAAAAAAACTTAAAGATTCCCTTTAGTCTCTCACTATATTTTTTACCTCAGTACCAAATCTCCAAATTTCAATATACATTGCATATTAAATTTTATAAATGCCTACTCTTTCCCTACTAGGTACCATCACAAACCTGACCAAGTATTGTAAAAACAAGTTATTTCTATTCTTTCCTGCGTACCCCCTTATTGCACAGACTTCATCCATTCCTCACGTATTCATTGAGCATTGAATGAGGGTGCCGCCAAGCACTCTGTGACTAGCACAGCCCCTCGGAAAAGTAAGCTTCAGTGCGTGCAGCTGGTTGGAAAAACAGACATGCAACTAAATACACAGAACACTGGAATCAATGGAATCCTGCATAGGGTTACGCAGGAATGACCAAAATATTACAAGTAGTTGGGAGAAGAATGAAGTGTATCCTAGGAAAGGGATGTAGTGGAGAGAGTGGCAGTCAAGAAAGACTTCATTTAAAATGAAACACAAGTGAGCTTTGAAGAGTCTGGCATTTTATATAGAAGAGGATACAGCAGGAAAAAAGAGGGAATGAAATAGTAAGGGATTTGTGTGGGATGCAGGTTTTTCAAATATACTTCTGGTTATTTTGATAAGTAGTTATTTTCCAATATTGTGATATGAAGCTTTCTCAGCTGCCTTTTTAAAAACACTTTTTCCCATTTTTTATATACATATATATATATGCACACATGCACTTGTGCAAAGATATTCTCTATACCTATATTTGAAAATTGTATGTGCCTATAAACATCTGAGGAGAGAGAAAAAAAGAGAGAAAACCAAAAGGAGGAGGAGGAGAATCGTATGAAGAAATTTCATTGTTATTTCTGCCTGCCTTATGTACATCTAAGGAAAAAAGCCTCTGAAAAATCTTTGTTTCTGCTTCAACCTCTGTTCTGTTCCCTCTGCTCAAGCACAGGTCATCGTACGCTCATCTGGACCACTGCAACAGATGCCAAACCGGTTTCCTGTCTTCTGGCTCCTTTCCTTCCAGACTCAACGACAAAGCTAGAGATCTTTCCTTTGAAAGTATAAATCTGGTCATCTGGCTGCATCCATTCTAGGATGTGTTGCAAACACTGTATCAGGGTCTACAAAGGCCCTTCACAATCTGGCTACAACCTGCCTGTTCGAGCCTCATTTCTCACCTACCCTTCCCCACTCTTATCTTAGCCATTGTAGACTTCTTGCCATGTTTGTGGGGCACATACTTTCTGTCTGAAATGTCCTTCCTGCCTCTTCTAGGTGGTAGCTCGAGTCATCCCTCAAATCTGGGCACAGCATTTCTTTTATGAAGTACATTCCAATTTCCTTTCCTCCCCTAGCACAAATGGATGCCCATTATCATTTGTCTAGGCCTTGACTGTAGAGTTCATCACATTTGATAATTGTTTCCCTGACCAGATTTGGAACTCCTCTTAAGGATACACTTTAAATAAATCATTGTAGTAGTTCCAATGCTTGGAATAAAAGGTAGTAAGAATCCGCTATAAGCAAAACAGATGGTTACATTGATTTCCACTCTTCTCTCATTTTCTTTGACTTACCCCATCTTTTCTTTTAAAGCAGTCACCTAGAACAATCCTCTGGGCAAGCCCATGTCCTCACCATGCCTCCACGCCTCTTTCCCCTTTATGGTCCTTCCAGGGCTTAGTCTGGCAGGTAGCAACTCCTGCCCACTCCCAGCATGCATTTGAAGCTAGACTCAGTATTAAAATCCACTGTCTTATTTAGTCTTCTGGGTTAGATAGAAGGAAATCACAAACTGGTGTTGAAGGTGTGTTTTCTTTGCCCGCACCTTTTAAAAGACAGATTTTTCATCGATGTTTTAAAATCAGGAGATCTCACATAAAAACACAGATTTCCAGATTCTTTTGAGCACAGGGAAAATCTCGAAATTCTGGGAAGCTGTAGGTGCTGAGCGGCTGCAGATCTTGAGGTGAGAAAGACATTTCCAGTTTGCCACAAGCCTCACCATTTCCTATGGGCTCCCCTTGGTTTTCATATGTGTGCTGTTTATTGTTTCTTTGGCAGATAAATATTTTCTGTATCCCTGTCTCTATCAAAATAGGAAAATAAAATATAGGCTATAAAGTTCACATGACTTCCTTTTAAAACTTGCTTATCTCCTGTAGGTGTTTGGTTTATGACTCTTGAGATAGGTAATATCATTAAATTAATTTTACAAGTGAGGGAACTGAGGCACAGGGAGGTTAAATAACTTCAGCATGATGATGTGTCTGGAAAGTATCAGGGCAAAACAGGACCATTTGACTCCAATGCTCTTGTTCTTAATTGGAAATTTTTGATCCTGCATCGCTATAAATTTTTTGCTCCTGCAGGTCTATAAATAAATTCTTGGAGCCTCCTTGGTGGCACAAGAGGTTAAAGTCTCAGCATTATGAAACTATCAGCAGCCACTATAGCACAAGTTCGATCCCTGGCCAGGGAGCTGACCCACATGGCGCAGCGGACCTCTCCAGCCTCGCCCGCTGCTCCCCTCAGTAGTGTACTTCAGTCAATCTGCCTGTTCTACTCCCCACCCTGTCTCTGATCAGTCTTCTCACCACCCTCCCCACACCTCTGGCCTATACCCCAGCTCTTGTATGCATAAATATATAAATCTTTAAAAAAAAAAGAAATTCTTGGGCATACAAGCATAAATTCAACATTGACGTTTAAATTTTGTACATCTACCACTTTATTAATATCGTGTGCTCATTCTGAAATATATACAAAAATGAAAAAATTAAATTTTGAAAAAAATTTAAATTTTAAAAGACAAGTTTAAATATAATTTTAATGATTCTAAAGTATTTTTGTCTTTACTAAAATATTAGGATTTTAAGTAATTTTTAAGTGAAAGTAATATGTTTTGAAAGCATAATTATTTTTAAGAATCTGGCTTTAATATTACACAGTTTTTGAAGGTCTGAATCTATGCTCGGTTTATTTTATATAAATCTTTTTTTAAAGATTGATTTATTTTTGCATACAAGCTGGGGTGCAGGCCAGAGGTTTGGGGTGGTGAGGGTTCACCAGAGACAGAGTGGGGAGCAGAACAGGCAGATCGACCGAAATACACTGCTGAGGGGAGCAGTGGGCGAGGCAGGAGAGGTCTGCTGCGCCATGTGGGAATCTCCCTGGCGGGGCATCACACTCACACTGCAGCTGCCCACAGCTCCATAGCGCTGTGCTCAACCCATTGCGCTACCAGGTAGGCCCAATGTTCAATTTATTTTAATACCTGCTTAAGTGGTTGACATAACTGAGAAATATATTCCACCTTGACATCCCGATGGAAGGCACATGATGTGTGCACTTCTGGTTACTGTGCCTTCATATTCTCAGATGTCAATAAGGTCTTATTGCAAATTATTCGAGTATTTGAAAAATGCTTTGCAAATGTCAATCTACGGAATGGGGTTGAACACAGACTTTAAAGTTTTGAACCTGCTTTTTAAGCATTCAGATGCAAAAGATTCTTTAATATAAGACAAATATATCTTTTTTGGCAATAAAAAATCCTGCAACAACAATGGAAACAGTTCCAAATATCCATTTTCAAAATGCTTCCTCCAGAGCCTGAATTTCTTTTAAAAGCAGTTATTTATTGTTGAGATGTCACATTTACCTGGAAGGAGTGGATTGAATATATATTTTTAAAGATAATTGTTAGATAGCTTACTACTAACAGATGCTTGTCATCAAACAAAATGTTGGAAAATTTGGAGCTACGAAAACCCCCAAACACCTCATCTTTAAGATTGATAACCCTTCCATGAAACAGCCAGCAAGTATAAAACATTTTCATAGCTGTTATCTATCTCACTGCAAAGGCATTATAAAGATTGACCATCTTTCCATGTCTTATTTTTATGAAATGAATCACACGGATGATATACTGTAGCACTCTGTCTTCAGTCCCTGAGTGAGAGGCTGTTCTATGCAGAGGCAGTGAGGGGCTAACTTCATGTGCAGTTATTTTTTCTGTAACCTTGTGAAATCTGTTTTCCTCAACACTCTAGTCAAAGCAGCTATCAAATCAGTGTGCAAATTTGCAAAATTTGCCATAAAAAAAATGGCAGTTAAATCAGTTGTTTCCATTTTTTCTTTATTAGCTCACACAAAAAAATAGTACTTCAATATTGAGGCAAATTGTAGCAAATATGATAAGCTGAGACGTGTTGGAAACATCTCTAGTGAACAGTAAAAGAAACCTCCATGGTATGTAATTAGTTTCATGCTCATTCCTTCAGTCTTCAACTTGTTTTCTGAGTCTTCCAACAAAATCTACCTTTTGTAAGTGCATTTTAGTGTGTTACAATTTTCTTTTCATGTTACTTTGGAAACTTTCTTCAGGGCAGCAAAAACAATTGGTACATGGTATTTTGTCATTTACTAAACAGTAATCATTATGTTTATTGAAAGCGATGAAGTTGTCTATTGAGTAACTACTACTGAACCTAACCATAAATAGTGTTTTCATCTTGTGTTCATCTGGTATCTAAATATTGGGCTAACTGCAAAGATCTCACTGCTGATAACTAAAGAAACAATTACATACTTAGAACAAGTTCAGTATTGACAGTAATGGGTGTAACTTGACATTGCATAAACTCATCCTAATCACTTCAGATATTTTGCTGACTTCTTCATGCATCTGATTACTGCTTATTCTTCATAATATGGTAGACACAGTAATCAGAAGTGGCTCATATGTCACTTGTGGCTCATCGGACTTACAGTTTTTCTGTGTTGGCATTTTAGTGATGGAAAGTGTCGAGACACCTGTCAGTACTGTAAGGCTGCATTTGCTTACCTGAGGATTGTTCATACATCATTCTGAGCAGGAACACTTGAGGTACTCTCATCAACCCTGGATGAAGACCTCCCCCTCTCCCCATAGTACTGTGTGTGTCATGTGGCCCTTGGACTCACGATTCCAGAGGGCCTCCTGGGTCAGTCCACGTAGCACACACATGCAGTCCTTACTTTGCTATGTGAGACCACAGAAATTACCATGCAAGTGGCAACCATGCAGAGCAAGCTTAATAATCAATTGGGAAAATTTCAGTTGTTGAATGACTTTTAAAAATTTTGGTCAAAAACATTTAAAGCTCTCTTATGGCCTTGGAAATCTATAGGGAAAGAAAAAACCTAAAACAAATATTTGTTCTGTATGCTGTAATCTAAAACATCACAAACATTGAGAATGAGAGTGTCTTGTTTCTCTGTATAAAACAAGTCAAGAATAGTTTGAATATTGCTTGCATTCTTTTGTTTTTTAAGAAGCACAAAGAGAGAGCATCTTTTCCATGCCATGTTGAATTACCATATGTTTTTGTATGTTTAGGTCAGCTTCCCACATTCCATCCTTTGCTCTTTGAATTATCATGAAATAACTCCTAGAGTTCCTTTAATGTGAAGTTTGTGCTGACGTCACTTCCTCTGGGACACTTTTATCCTTTTAATCACAATCATTTTCCTCATCCATGTCAGTAAGTTTGCCTTCATTAAGCGTGCATTGACGTGCATACCTAGAGTCTAGAATGCAAGCAGGGTGAGCTCCCCATGATCAGCTGTTCCTTCTAGCACTCCGCTTACATTTTATTCTATTTCATGTCCAGTGCTGTCACTTTCCATTTCCTTGTTGCATTTTCATATTTCTACTTTTTTCCTCATTGATTTTCCAATCATTTACTTAACTATGAAGTTTGGGGAGTACCACTTCACACCTCCTTATGTGCACATGCTCTACTCCCCCTCTACCAAAGCAGTTATTGACCGTTTATATACTGTGGTAACTGAAATTTGAGCTGTGTTATTGGGAACTGGAGTTATTTAAGTAAATGTGGTAACTAAAATTTGTGTATATTAGAAACATGCAATGCCATGATGACCTGTAATTATTTTATTTCTTTTTATCTTAGATGATGATGATAATAATCAGTTTTAATGTTTTCCCTGCATTCCAATACACTGTCATGTGCAATTCTGACAATACATTCTCAAGTGAAGTATGCTCTTGGGCTCAATATGAACCAACTAAGTTTCATAAGAAAGGTGACAATAACAATGACTCCATGGAATGATTTACATTTTAATAGAGACTTTTGGATAACATTCTTCACCCAAATCCTGAGGCTTGGTTCCTTATTACTCCCACTGCATGTATCACCTAGAACTCTAAGAACCCTAGAACTCCTAGAACTCTAAAAACTCTAGAACTCTAAGACTATGAGACGGTAGTGAGTCTCTTAGTTATTGCTACGTATAAACCACCCCAAAATATAATGGTTTTAAACAAAGATCAGCAAACAGTGACCCATAGACCAAATCCGGCCTGCAATTTATTTCCTTTCTTTTTTGAAATAAGGTTCATTAGAACACAGCTGCACCCAACCCCCGTGTGTTCCCTCTGACTGTTTTTGCACTGTAATGGCGGAGTTGAATGGTAACAGACACATATGGCCCACAAAACTTATTATTTACTAGCTGGCCCTTTACAGAAAAAAATGTGCTGACTACTATTTTAAAATGACAACCTTTCATTACTCCCATGAGTCTATGCATCCTCGAGGAGGTTCTGCTGATCTTGATCAGTCTCAGCTGACGTTGGCTGGCCCACGTGTCCGGACTCAGATGGAGGCTGGCTGCACTAACATGGCCACGGCTGGAATGACTTGGCCTTTCCCCCTACGCCTCTCACATCTCTCCAACGGGCTTCCCTAGGCATGTTCTGACGACTCTGACAGGGTTTAAGAAAGAAAGAAATGTGTCAGTGCCCTTTCCAACCTCTGCTTGTGTCACTTGTTACTGTCCTTTGGCAAAAGCAAGTCACTTGGCCATACCTAAAACAAATGTAGACAGACTCTACCAAAAGGGATGGATCCAAGAAAACATGAAAAACAAGGCTCTGTTAATGGAATCAGTCAAGTCCAAGAGGGGACAAAGGTACATCCTGGTCACCTTATTTTCTAGTCACCATCTTAAGAAAGTTCTTTATATTTCTGAAATTCAGTTTTTGTGTGTGACTTAGCCTATGATATACTTCTTAAGATATTTTTTAAATGAGGGACCTCCCCAGTGGCGCAGCGGTTAAGTGCTGTGCTGTGGAGCTGTCGGCAGCAGCGACGCGAGTTCGACGCCTGGCCGGGGAGAGTCCCACATGGTGCGGCAGACCTCTCCTGCCTCGCCCGCTGCTCCCCTCAGCAGTGTATTTCTGATCTGCCTGTTCTGCTCCCTGCTCTGTCTCTGGTGAGCCCTCTCGCCGTCCCACGCCTCTGGCCTGTACCCCAGCTTGTATGTATAAATAAAAAATAAATCTTAAAAAAATTTTTTTTTAAATGAAAGAACTATATGCACAACTTTAAAAAGCAAAACCATGCTGAAAGGCTTATTAACCAAAAACAAGCCTTGGCCCTTCCTCCTGTTCTATCTATTCCCCATGCACAGTCATTGCTAATCCTTCTTTTTATTTCTTCTGACATTTTATACATGTTTTGAAATAATATTGCATGTTGTCATCTATGCCTAATTCCCTCTTCCCTCCTGTCATCCATCTAACTTAGTTATATCACAATTTTTGGTTATATCTATATTTATTATCTTCACTATTATAACAATGAAAATAATTGTTTACTGTTGAGCCAAATAGCATACACATTTCTTTTTCTGTACAACTTTTGGTTTTCCTTAGAGTTAATTATTGTCTCATGTTTCAACTCTTCATTTAATTTTCATTGACTCTCTAGTTAAGCCTTCCTATATCTTCCAACACCCCCCTCCTCCAAAACCCCCTATTCCACCTTTGTACCCTATTGGTGGGAATGTAGAATGGCCCAGTCCCTATGGAAAACATGGAGGTTTCTCAAAATATTAAAAATAGATCAACCATATGATCCAGCAGTCCTATTCCTAACTGTCTACCTGAAGAATGCAAAATCACTAATCCAAAGGGATATCTGCACTCCTAAGTTCATTGCAGCCCCATTTACAATGGCCAAGTTATGGAAAGCTAAGTGCACATTGACAGATGAGTGGATTAAGAAGATGTGATATTTATACACAATGGAATGCTATTCAACTATATAAAAAAATGTGGAACCTTGCCATTTGCGACAACACAGATGAAACTGGAAGGGATTATGCTAAGCAAAATAAGTCAGAAAGAGAAAGAAAAATAGAAGATGATTTCACTCATGCAATATGGAGAAATAAAATAAAGGAACAGGGGAAAAAAAAAAAAGCCAAGCCAGAACAAACCCTAGAAATCTGTCTGCAGAACTGAGGCTACCAGAAGAGGCTGTTGGGTGTTGGGTAGCAAAGTGAGGAGGGGACCCAATGGTCGAGGATTATTGGTGTTTTGATGGTGCCTGTGGGGTGGTAAGAAATCTCTGAAGAAGGATGATCTTATACCTCTACATCATTTACAGTGTTGTAAACCAATGTTACATAAATAAACAAAACCTTAAGGACTGTGATTACACTGGGCCCATTCAGATAATTCAGAATAATCTCCCCATTTAAGGTCTTTAACCTTAATCTCATCTGCGAAGTTCCTTTCACCATGTGAGGTAAATTAGGACATGGACATTTTGGAGTAGAGGCCATTATTTGTTTACCATAATGTGAAAATATTTCTCTAGAGCATATTCATAGTAATAAAATTGCTGGGTCATAGTGTGTGTGCATTTTCAATGTCACACACACAAAAATGATAAAATAGTTTCCAAAATGGTTGTACTAATTTATACTTCCACTAGCAGTATCTAGAAATTTCTGTTTCCTTGTTGATACTTTGTGTGATTGGATCTTTCTTTTTGACAAGTCTGTGTAAAGCATTTTGGTTCAATTTAAAGTTCCTCAATACAAAGGATACAGAACATTATTTCCAATGTAGGGTCCATATGTGTTCCTTCTACTGTGAAATATGTTTATCCATCATGTTTGGCTACTTTTCTATTGCCTGTCTTTTTAAAGATATGCATTTTGGATATTAATCTTCGTTCTCTTATAATTGTGTCAATATTTCTCCCAGGCTGTTGCTTATCGTCTCACTTTCTTTATGGTGACTTTTATGCCTTGTCTCTGGTGAACATTATTTATTAATTTTAATATAGTCAAATTTATCAGTCTTTTTTTTGTGGTTACTGGTTTTTCTTTACTGGATGCCTAGTACCTGGTTGAACATCTAGTGTTAAGGGAAATCTTTGTCTTGTCCTTGAATTGAGGGAAAACTGTTCTAACTTTTCAACTCTGTGAATGCTGTTGTGTGAGTTTTAAATAAATGATCAAATTAAGTACTCCCTTCTATTCATTGGTAACAGTTTTTTTTTTTTTAAGTTGGTGTTGAATATTTTTCAGTGATTTTCCTGTATCTATTAAAATTGTGGTATCCTTTTTAGTTTTTAGTAATGACATATTTGGTAATTTCCATGTATAATTTACATTCCTAAACCACTGATTGTTTTTAAGATAAACTCAACTTGCTAGGATTGGATCCTCAGTGTTTTGGCTGAGAGTTTTGCTGTTGGGTTCATAAGCCAGAGGTGATTTTTCCTTTTAAATCTGCCCTTAGCTGGTTTTGCAGTTACACTCTACAGATTTTACATAGAGTATTTCCCCTTCTTTTCAATCTTCAGAAGAGTTCGTATTAAGTTGAAATGATTTGTTCTTTGATAGTTGGGTAGAGCTCACCTGTAATAACATCTGGACCTAATATTTTCTTTGTGGGATCATTTTAACTACTGATTTTATTTCTTCAGTGGTTATAACACTCTTCAGACTTTCTACTTTGTCTTGATTTCACTTTATTTGGTTTAATTCTTCAAAGAATTTGTTCCTGTGATTATTTTAAAATTAACATCAAGTTCATAATATTCACTAACCCTTTTAATGTCTGGCACATCGATATTATCACCTCTATTACATTTTAATTGTTCCTTCTATTTTTCTTAACTTATGTAACCAAAGATTTGTCTATTTTATTCTGTTTATGAAATGACCAAGTTTTGGTTTTAGTGTTCCTTTGTATTGTACCTTTGTTTGCGATGTATTAAATTATTGGTCTTATTTTGCATGATAGCCTTCATTCTACTTTAATTGCATATATTCTTCCAACTTCTTAAAATGGATGCGTATTAATTTCCTTTCTTCTTTTCTACCATAAGCATTTAGGATTATAATTCTTCCTCAAAAAATTTAATTTGTATCCGACCAATTTTTGTTTTTTTTTTTTGAGAATTCCCACTTTAATGACTATGCACTCTAGACATAAATTTCTGCTTTTGTGTTCTTTTCTATTCCATTTTGTGCCCTTTCCCTTCCCTCCCTCCGGCTCCTTCCTCCCCCCCCCCCCCCCCCCCCCTTTTCTCCTCCCCCCCCCGCCCCCCC
>PVIJ01005778.1:89456-99852 GCA_004024925.1 Scalopus aquaticus | reverse complement strand
GGCAGATTAGTACAGTGGAAATCGAGGGGGGAGAGTATGGAACAGAGTTGCCTGGGGTGACCCAGGGCACCATCTAAGCTAGGTGTTGAAGGGGGAAGGAGGCACAGGATGAGTACAGCAAGGGGGCTATTAGAAGGGCGACTGGGGAACAGGAGTCAGATTGTATGTCAGGTCTTTGGTTGTTTTCTGCTTGCTCTCCAGTGTGGGAAGATCATGCTGGCTGGTGGGTTGTTCTTTGGGGCAGCCCATCTGGCCAGAGCTGGGGAGAACTGTGGCTATGAGGCTGGCTTAGGAAGGATGTCTCATGACCTGACTCTGACTTTGGGGAGGAAAATTCCAAAGGAGCTGTGATGGAGGGCATAGCAGGCAGGATCCTAAAATGACCTCTAAAGACCCACACCCCTGCACAATCCCCTCCCCGTGAATATAGGCAGGGCCTGTCATTCCCACAGGGCGCAGCAGACCTCTCCTGTCTCCCCGCTGCTCCCCTCAGCAGTGGACTTCAGTAGATCCGCCTGTTCTGCTCCCCACTCTGTCTCTGGTGAATCCTCTCACAAACCCACACCTCTGGCCTACATCCCAGTTGCTGTATGCATAAATAAATCTTAAAAAAAATTAATCACAAGGGAGATTATTTTGGGTGGTCCTGACCTAACCAGGTGAGGGATTGCAACTCAGCCTCTGCATTCACCTTGAAGGGGCAAGCTGCCAACAGTTCTACAGCTGCCAGGAAAGACTTCTTTTTTTAACTATAAGCATGTATTTGGGGGTTTCAATAGGAGAGCAGCCTGGAACACAGACCCACAAAGCACTTGAGCTGTGTGTCCAGAAAATCCTTCCAAGAACTACGTACTTGAAAACCTCCCTGAGCCCCAGAAGAGATCCTGGTCCCCACTAACACCTTGGACACAGCCTGGTGAGACCCCGAGCGAAGGTCTCAGCAAACCCACAACCAGACCCACCTGATGCACAGAAGCTTGCTTGAAGACACCCCATTGGTGTAGTTCCTTATGCAGCAATAAAAAAACTCACCCTGAGGGTCAGGTAGGCCTGGCCTGACCCTGCTTGGGTGCAGCCCCAGGCCCCACCTCTCCCAGTTGGGAGAAGAGGCTGGATCGTGCTCACGGCCTTGCGCTGATGAAAGAGAAAATTAAAATCCAAGATGGAGCGATTTGAAAGCTGTAATCTCGACAAACAGTGGCACTAGGATTTCCCATTATTGATTCCTCAGTGGATATTCTCCAATCTCGTAATTACAGTAGGACTTTTTCAATTTGGACTGAATCGCCCCCCCTCCCCCCAGCCCCTCCTTGATTTCCTTAAACTCACAATAAAGCACAGTAGATTTTATGCAGCTGTGGAGTCTAAATAAAGGGCGCTAATCATTTTAATTGAAATCCGATCCCAGCGGCAGGAAGACTAGCCCTCCTCTTATCTCCTCGGAGCAGAGAGCTAATCTCACCCTCGGGGACATTTGCTTCCTGGGGCTGCCCCCTTCCCCCAGCTCCCAGGTTGTCTTGGTTGCTGAGGGGATGCTGACCAGTATCGTGGTCTCTTTAGTAAAAATTCTTTATCCCTCTAAATACAGGGGAGGCAGCCATGGCCCCCCTGAAAGTGTAATCCATGCCTTTTTTGGTCCACTCACCAGCTGTGCATTTTATAATTCAATAAAATAAGCGTAGAAGCAAGCAACCTGGATTCTGTGTGGACTGGCACACCTTGCCCTTGACTGTGACCTCATCCAGGTAGCTTATCTTTCTGTCCCCTGTGTCTTTAATCTGCAGTTCTCGGACTCTGATCCACGCTCCTACATTTCTTTTTTTTTTTTTTAAGATTTATTTATTTATGCATACAAGCTGGGGTACAGGCCAGAGGCATGGAGCGGTGAGAGGGTTCACCAGAGACAGAGTGGGTAGCAGAACAGGCAGATCAACCGAAATACACTGCTGAGGGGAGCAGTGGGCGAGGCAGGAGAGGTCTGCGTGCCATGTGGGAATCTCCCTGGCTGGGCATCGAACTCACATCCCTGCTGCTGACAGCTCCACAGCGCAGCGCTTGACCACTGCGCCACCAGGGAGGCCCCACGCTCCTACATTTCTAAGGGGATGATCAGACAGATGTCTGCTGCACTGGGTTTAAAATATGTTTGTGTAGGGCCTCCCCGGTGGCGCAGCGGTTACGTGCTGCGCTGTGAAGCTGTCGGCAGCGGTGACGCGAGTTCGACGCCCGGCCGGGGAGAATCCCACATGGCGAGGCAGACCTCTCCTGCCTCGCCCGCTGCTCCCCTCAGCAGTGTATTTCTGATCTGCCTGTTCTGCTACCCGCTCCGTCTCTGGTGAACCCTCTCGCCGCCCCACGCCTCTGGCTTGTACCCCAGCTTGCATGTATAAATAAAAATAAATCTTAAAAAAAAAAAAGAAAAAAAAATAAAATATGTTTGTGTTAATAAACCATCTACTGAGCACAGTGTCTGGCATTCAGGGCTGGGCCCGTATTATCCGCTGCTTAGTGACCATTTGTTGAATGGCTGAATAATCTAACCTGAAGCATTTACACACCTAAGCGCACCCCAGACCACTGTCATCCCAGTCGGTTCCCCAGGTGGCCTCTGTCCCTCCCTCCTTCCTTCCCTCACTTCCTCAAGATGCCCTCAGCCACACTCCTGCCCTGGTGCCTCCATCCAGAGCCTCCCCTACCTGCTGGTCTGGAGCTCATTAAGGAGAATTGTCCCTCTGAAGCACCAGGGAGGCGTTTACCATTTGCTGAAAAACATCTCTCCCTGGCAAGCCCATTAAACCTGCATTTAACCAGGAACTGCACAGCTCCGCTCCGGGGAGCTACTGCCACTCAGGGTCTGGAGCCACGGGCTTCGTGCTGCTTTCGCTCCTCATAGCTCTTTCCTCCAGTTTTCAGCAGGAAAAGAGGATTCTGCAGTGACGGCCTCCAGCTGCTGAGAAGCCCAAGAGTCCTTGGCTTCTAGGAGGTCCAGTGGCTGCGGCAGGAGCCTCGTGTCTGGCAATCTCATTCATTTGACCGCCACCTTGGAGGACTTCCTGGGTTGGGTGCTGGGGTATGAAGATGAAAGCCCGGATATAGCAGACTGCGCGTGAGCCTAAAGTCCCCAATCCACATACGCCCCCTCTGAAGTGAGGGGCCCTGTGTTCTCCATAACCCTGCAAATGTGGGGTCCACATCCAAGCCAGAGCGATGGTGTAGGGGGACTCGAGGAAGGTCATCAAAGGCAGGGCGTGGGACACTGCTCCACAGGGGGACAGAGAAAGTGGCCGCAGCCCAGGTTCCCTGAAGATGGCCGGATGAAGAGCCCGGAGTGGGGGGCCGGGTCCGAGTAAGGGGACGTTGCTCCCGTCCTCCCCAGCGCCCAGTTTTCTGGTCTCTTTCCTTCCCTGTGTCCTTTTCTGAGATCCTCTGTGTGACCTGGGTTCCTTGGTTGAGTGGCCACATGGCCTCGTTTGCCCAGGACCGTTTGGACTAATGTCCAGTGTGCTGCGTCATAATTAATGGGTGTCCTTTTGTCTAAAATGTCTGGCTTGGACCTCAAACTGCAGGTCACCCTGTGTAGGAGCACAGGTGTCGAAAGGCCCCCCCTGCGGAGGAGCTGCACCCTCAGATCATCACAAAGCCACTAGGGGAGTTTTTTAAGTGGGAGACTGAGAGAGGGCGGTTAACACAGGAAGGCTTTCTGGAGGACGTGATTCTGACATACTTGAGGTGAGGGGGTTTAATCAGTCAAGGGGGTCAAGGAAAGTTTCTGTGAGGACACCTGGGGACAACATGACAGGAGGGAAGGCTGGAGAAGCCATGAGGGGTGTGGGCTATGAACCCCTGCCAGCCTGAGAACTCCTTACCTGTCCTCAACCAGGTGATGCAGAAATTGAGAATCATTTAGAAACTTTCCTAGCAATCAACAGATGAATTTTATGTCTGTTGATTTAATAGTAACACAAATCAGGCTTCTCCTTGTGAGTTATTTTAATTTCATTTTTCTAATAGTTCCTTTTGAATATTCTCTTTACAGAAATTACTGGTAGAGCCACTTAGGAAAGAGTTCAGCAGTTCCTAAAAGAGTTCAACATTGAGTTACCACATGATTTAGCAATTCTCGGTCTACATATGCCCAAGAAAATGGGAAATATACGTTGAACACGAATGTCGATTACGTCATTACTGACAACGACCTAAATGTCCATCAAGCAATGAATGACAGTCCACACAGTGGAATACTCTTCAGTCATGAAAAAGAACTTAGTGTAGATGCAGGCCATACGTGGGTGAAGCTTGAAAACACTGCACTAAATCAAAGACATCAGATGCCAAAGGGTTATGACGTAATTCGATGACGTCTCCAGAATAGGCAGAGTAGATTAGAGGTTGCTGGGGTCAGGAGGAGGAGGAGGTGGCTGTGGGGCTGACTGCTAGGGACACAAGGTTTCTTTTGGGGGTAATGGAAATGTTCTGAAATTCATGGTGGTGATGAGCACACAACCTTGCAATGTGTTAAAAATCACTGAAATGTACACTCACGGTTGTGAAGTATCTTAATTTTTTTTTAAAGTATTGCTCTACCGCTCATTAGAAACTGATAAAGCTCACTGGTCCTGCACCCAGAGAGCTGAGAAACACAAACCTGCTTCACCTTCAGATGAGGACCCTGAGTTCCAGCTGGGGTGACAGACCCAGGCCCCACCTTGAGGGCAGCATTTGGGTCACCATCCACGCCCCTGCAATGGTTTGTGAGAGGCTGTTCCAGAAATCAGTCAGTTCATGGCAACTGGACTCTGGGGGTGACATGAGCATGCACCCAAACACCTGAAAATAAAATATCGACAAGGAAAGACTGCCTGAGAGAGTGAGGATGGTTCTGGACTGTCCTTCCTGAGCTTGTTCTTCCTTCCATGTCATCTGGGGAGCAGCTACCCCAGAAACCAGGTCCCCTCTGTGAGGCAAAGGCAAGCTGGTCTGTGAGGTTTTAGAACCAGAACAGTCTGCACCTGCCAGAGACCAGGGACTCATTTCCCTGCCCTGAGGGGGCTCCCTACAAAGTCAAGAGGGGGGCTTCAGCCACACACAGCTGTGTTCATAATCAATACCCAGGGATACCTGCCCGATGACCCCCAGGTGTGCTGGTCTGTGAGCCGAACAGAGGCAATGTGGAGTCAGGGCAGATGATGACAACCATAATCACGGAAATTGCTAGAGTTTAATGGTGCCCACTCTGCACTCTGCTCTATCAAATGCTGTCACCAGGGGCCTCCCTGGAGGCACAGCGGTTGAGCGCTGCGCTGTGGAGCTGTCGGCAGCATGCAATGCAAGTTCGAAGCCCAGCCGGGGAGAATCCCACATGGTGCAGCAGACCTCTCCTGCCTCGCCCGCTGCTCCCCTCAGCGGTGTATTTCTGATCTGCCTGTTCTGCTCCCCGCTCTGTCTCTGGTGAACCCTCTCGCCGCCCCATGCCTCTGGCCTGTACCCCAGCTTGTATGTATAAATAAATAAATCTTTAAAAAAAACAACAAAAAAAACCCCCAAATGCTGTCACCAAATATCCCCAACCTTGGGGGTGGGTGTTACTGTTGTCTCTAAATCGCTGCTGAGGATTTGGCATCTGGGAGGGGCTGTGTGGCCACCTGGGTCCCAGGGCTACCTGGGTGGGAGCTTGCATGCAAGTGTCCTTGCCTGGACCCTACACACAGTGAATCCTCCCTGCTGCCCCGCATGGAGGGAGGGAACCAAGCCTGCTCAGGCAAACAGGGAGGAAGCAAGAGCTATTTGGAGGTGATGGGGTTTCCATGCCCAAGGAGGGTCACCCACATTCTCCCTCTCACAGTCCTGCCTGGGCAGATGGGTGGTTCTGGTTCTTAACAACCCTGGGGTCCAACTGGGAGGGGGCCAGGGAGATGGTCCAGATGAGCTAGAGTCCTTCCAGACCTTTGAGTCTTCTGAGGTGTGACCAACATGAGGGAAGTTCTGGGAGCGTCCCCAATCTTCAGACTCTCTAGATTCTCAAGCTCGAGGACGGCTACAGGGTGAGTGCTGGGTGGGACCTGGGATCTTGGTGCAGAGGCGGGCAACCAGGAAAGACACAGGAGACCCAGCCCTTCCTGGGGCTGCAGGGACACACGAGGGCACGCCAAGGTCCCGCACAGGCGGTGTCCGGAGTAAGGGCAGGCTGAGACCCGGAAGCACGCGGAGCAGCTCCTTGGGAGAAGCTTCTGGAAGACAACACTTGGGGGAAACGGCAGAGCAGAGGGGTGGAGGCTGGGGGTGGAGGGCATTCCAGGACACCCCACCACCACTTAACTTTCATTTGTGATGCCATGGCATCACTCACTCCGAATGCAGAGCATAAAAATTACAATTGATGTTTCAATTAGTTATAATTTACAGAGCGATTACATTTAATTTCTCTTTTATTGTATTTTAATGGCTTCAAATTTCTTGTTGATGAGATTCAGCCCCATGCACTGAAGCTGGGGCCATTGGGTGGGGCGGGGGCTTGGTTCTTATGGGGGCAGGTGGGCTAGCAGTGGTTCCCCGCCCTTGTCGCCCCCCGTCGCCCCCGTCTCTCCCGGCTGACCCACTAGCCTCGCATCGGTCTTCCTGCTGAGTGGGGAGCGGCGGTAGGGGCGAAGTAAACACTGCAGGGGTGGAGTGGGCGAGGAGGGGGTTGGGGCCCTCGCCCTGCGGGCATCTGTTGAAATTATCCTGCTAATGGAGAAAGAGCATTTGCATCTTCTTAACTAAGGTTCTGGGGGAATGAGGCGCAGAGGAGAGGGGGTTGGGTGAAAAGGCTGTAAAGGGAAAACTAGGCGGGATCGCTGGATTGAAGTGCCGCTCCCACTCCCCGCCCCCCAAGGCCGCCCCAGACTACCGAGCCAGCACCCCCGGGGCGGGGGCGCTCAGGGCCCACTGAAGCTCAGCAGTGGAGAGACTCCAGCCTGCGCATTTGTTTTCCTTACCTGTCTGGTTCAGGCAGCAAATGTTCACCTCCACTCCCACCCCTGCGCCCCAAGCTTAACAAACATCAGCTGGTCAGCGGGGCGCTTCTGACCCCCAGCTCCAGGACGGTTTTTCCGGGTGGGGGCAGTTCTTTTTGACGCCCGGATCACTGGGAGGAGTTCCTGGCCCCGCCCCCGCCCTTCCTCCCGCCGTGCCGTGGCGACTCAGGGAGAGGGACTTGATGGGGGGCGCAGGAGGGGGCCAGGCACGGGCGTTCTGGAAACCATGGCCCCCAAGGAAACGACCCCACCGGGACTCCAGCCCCACTTTGTGGTTGTTGGGGTTCCTGCCGGCGCAGCCTGTTCCTTGCCGGGGCTCGGTAATTGGAGGGGCGCAGGGGTGCAGTTCCTCGTGGTGACAGCGCAATGCCGCTGGCTTTGAAGAGGCTTCAAGGTGTTTTCCAGAAAGGCCTCAACTTGTCTGAAAAGCAGCCTGGACTCTGCCCAATGGGAGCAAGGACAGAGGACAGCGCCACGGGGCTCCCCCTGCTCCAGCTGCCCGGGCGTCAGCGCGTAAACCTGGGGACCAGCGGACTAGGGGTCCGAGCGGGCTGCGGGACCACCTGCAGATGCTGCCTCTGGCCAGCGGCACAGAATGTCTGCCCAGGCGTGGCCGGCAGGGGTGAGGGCTGAGGCGGCCTGATGAGCAAAGTCCTCAGCTCAGCTCCCCGGACTGGGGTGGCCCTGGGGGAGGGGTCTGACCTCAGCACGCGGGGGCCTTGGGGTGCAGGTCTCCATCCCAGGAACGGAAATATCAAGCTGGAGCAGAAATGCCCCAGGAGTGCCCGCACCTTCTAACTTGCAGCCTTGCCATTAAAGGGGAGCCAGCAGAGCGAGGCTGTGTCCCCAACCCTGTCATCATCTTGGCCCAAACAACCAGGCAGCCCGTCACCAGGGTGTCACCCTTACCCGGAAACATCTCGCTGTCTGACAGTCCTCGGCAATCCGCTCCCACACACCCCAGTTCTTCCTGGTTAATTAGATTAACGCCAGGGAAACAGATCATTTATCTAGGGAGGGTCCTCCCCCACTCAGGCATCCTTAAGCCACCTGAAGGGGGCAGGCTGGGGCTTCCCTGGGCCTCAGTTTACCCCTTCCTGGGGTGGGGGGGCACGAACTAGGGAAACTCTAGGACCCTGCGGTCTCTGACGAACCCCATGTGTGTCCAGGAATGTCCTGGGCACGCAGCCTGGAGGGGTCCAGGCCCCAGTCCTGCACCCCAGCACTGGAGGCCCCAGTCCCGCACCCCAGCAGTGGCACTGTGGCGTCTCCCATTGCGCTTCCAGGATCCATTTCCGGGCCTGCACGGCCAGTGGCCACGCTCTGGGTGGTTCCGAGCCAGAGAAATGGTTTCTGTCACGGTGCCGGAGGTCTGTGAAGGTGGGGTGTCAGTGGTCTGTCCTCGCTGTGACTGTCGAGGGGCCGAGCCTTCCCGCCTCTTCTAGCTCCTCCCATTCCTGGCACCCCTCTGCGGCCGCACCCCCTCTCTGCCCCCACGTCACGGGGCCCACTTCCCCCCGGGGCCTCTCTCCTTCTCGAATTCAGGGCCCGCCCTGATCCAGCGTGGCTCCATCTCCGTCCCCACCGCCACGAAACTGCAGGGACCCTGTGTCCATGTAAGTTCACATTCTAAGGTTCTGAGTAAACATAAGTTTTGGGGGGCACTCCCCTCAACCTCCCCAGCCTGTCTTCCTGGTAACACACCCTGCCTGGTTGGGAGCCTCCCACCCTGCCCCCAGCCCCCAGCTGCTGTGCAGCGGCAGTGGCCTTCCCTCCCTGCCTGGCCACAGGCGCCGAGTGTGACTGCAGGTGCTGTCCTGTGCCCAGCCCTGGGGAGGCGCGGGGGGGCAGCCAGCTGAGCGCCGGCCCGTCAGCCCTGAATCCAGGTGTTGCCCAGGGGTCTTCGGTGGCGGAGGGAGAGCCAGCCCTCTGGGAGCCCGAGCTCGGGTGTGGGCACCGTGGGCACCGGTGCAGGGGCTGTGGCCTCTCTGTCCCTCCTGCACGTGCACAGACAAAGCCAGCAGGCGGGGCGGGGCGAGGCGGGGCGGGGCTGCACGGCGTTGAGAAAGGCAGAGTGAACAAAAGGGGGACATCCAGGTGTCCTCATCCTGGAAACCAGGCCTGCCCACACCCAACTGCCTCTGCTTCCCCCCCACACTTGTGGGGGTCACGAAGCCCCTTTCCGCAGCAGGGAGTTTGAGTTGCATTCTGTGCCTTGTGAGAGTCCTGGTCCATGAACAGCGGGGGACACAGTTTCAGCCGTCAGGGGTGCTAATAGGAGGGAGCCCCGCTTTGCTGGGGGGTGGGGGCTGGACTGCGTTAGGGCTCAACAGCATCTACTCGGCACCTCCTGTGCGCCTGGCGCGGGGGGGTGGTGCAGGGGGGAGTTCTGAGCTGGGAGGCAATGTAAAGTAGGTCAATTAGGGGATAGGAGACTGGGGAGGCGGCTCAGCTAGCTGTCGGTGTTGGGGGGAGCCCCCTGCAGCTGGGGAGGCAGCTCCCTGTGCTGGGTGCACAGCAGGTGCTTGGGAGGATTTGTTGAATAAATGAATTTAGATTGTTTTATGCTTTCACCTGCTTATGTCTGCCAGCGATTCATGCTGCGTAATCCTCTCCTTCCTTTGCACACCTGCCCCCCACACGCACGCGTGCACGCATGGACTTGGGTGTGCAGTCAGCTGCCTGGCGTGACTGGGGCGCCTGGGAGTGCTGAGTAAGCATCTGTGGGCCACTGGATGGAGTGGCTGGCGGGGAGTGATGGGACAGGGCTTCTGTTTCTAGATACTTCTCTAGTTCCTCTCCTGGGAGGGCGGTTCTGCACTGCAGCTCCCTCATAGAACCACTAGATGTCGGTGTTTCTTAAGGGATGGAAGCGGGAGCCAGGAGCAGGGTGATACAAGGAGACTGTCTACCCCCCTGGGGCATAAAGGTGCTCACCTGGCCCATTTTAGAGATGGGAACAACAAGCTCAGGATAGGCACAGGTAGGGCCTCATCGAAGGACCTTGGTTTCTGACCCCCAAACCCTTTGTTCAGCCGCTTCCTCCAGGGCTGGCTCTCCTGTGCATCCAGGCAGGAACCTGCACACAGGTGAGCAGGAAGGTGCCAGAAGGGTGGGGCGATGTGGCGGTGAGTCAAACTCAGGAGAGGTGAGTGTGGCCTGACCGTGAGAGAGGGGAGAGAGGGAAGACACGGAGGGGCTGAGCCTGAGAAGCACCCCCCATCCTTCCTGGAATTCCCCTGTCCTTTCCTCCATGTTACACTTGGGTCTAAAGAGCAGCAGTAGGAGAGAGAGAGAGAGAGAGAGAGAGAGAGAGAGAGAGAGAGAGAGAGAGAGAGAGAGAGAGAGAGAGAGAGAGAGAGAGAGAGAGAGAGAGAGAGAGA
>PVIJ01005778.1:0-89356 GCA_004024925.1 Scalopus aquaticus | reverse complement strand
CAGAGGAGAATTGACAGGCAGCCTGCCTCTCATTCCTCTTTGAAGCTCATCTTCCCTCGGGCCCTGTGCCCACAGAACCAGGTGCCCAGGAGGCCTTGATTAAGAATGCAAGAGGGGATGGAGCAGAGCATGGCCAGGAATGGGAGGCAGAGCTCCTGGCACCTGGGACAGACCTGGGGATCCAGCAGGCAAAGCAGTGATTGGCCCCAGCCCCTCAGTGCAGAGCTCACTCAGCACCAGGAGGGTTGATAGTTAAACAGCCTCTGTCATCTCCACCGCAGGGGAGGGTGGGGCAAGGGTGACTGGGGTATCTTGGGAAGACCTAGATGGATCCCCATGTGGTTTATCAACGGGGATCTCCGCTGCCTGCTCTGCTTTGCCCACGTGCTAAAGTTCTCCCATTAGAGACTGATTTATTTAGGTCAAGCCATGCCTCCTCTAGGAGTTTTACATAGTTTCTTGCATGTAATAGACCATTCAGTAAATATTTGTCAACTGAGTCTCCATTAAAAGGGAAATACCCCGAGGAGGGCTAAACCACTTTTGTTTGCTTGCACTTCACTGTGAATTAGTTTATCACATCAACTAGTGCCCTAGCAAGATTCTGGAGAGGCAGAGGCACCTCCGGAAATGTTTTGAGGCACAACCTGGGGAGACAGGGAGGGTTAGAATTTGGGCAAGTGCTGTGGGGAGACGCTCCTGGGCTTGAGGACTAGTGTGCTCAAGTCGGCTCAGGGTCAGGGTCAGCGGGAAGGTGGTTCTGCCCCTCTGCTGCGGAACACTCCGTAAACCATCTCAGCAGCCCCCCGGAGCATGTCCTAGCTCCTCCCCAAGGACACAAAGGTCCTTCCTGACTTGGCCACTTCAATCTCAGGTCTGGACACCCTCAATGCTTCCACCAAACTCTGCATGGAGCAGAAAATGAGGCCTGATTTCCTCCTTCTCTTTGCATTTCCTGTTCATTCTCTGCACCTGCTCCCTACCCCTCTGCCTGGTTCATTACAATTAGTCAAATTCATCTTTGAAGTCACTTCCGCTGGGAAGTCTTCCATGACCCACTCAAGGCAGATGAGATTCTCTTTCTAGATGATTCTGTAGCACTCTGTAGCTGTGCGCTGGTAACAGTTCTATCACAGAGTTATAAAAGATTAAAAAGAAGTAGTACATGTTTAGAATTACAGCAAGTCATATAGAAAGCTCACAATAAAAGTTAGAGTTGCTGGAGCGACACGGGCAAGAAGAACAAGCGATCAGCAGGAGCATGTCCTTCTCTGGCTTCCAACCTTCCAGTTTCTCTCTAGTGCTCTTTGGTAGAACCTAACAGGGATTCAACCTGGCCTGGCAAAGGAGCAGTGAGAGTTGCAGAGGCACAGGCCCAACCTCACAAAACAGAGCTTAGAGGGATGGACTAGGAGTTGGGAGAATAACGCTTAGTGACCAATACAGTCCACCCCTTTGACTGCCAGTCTCAAAATGCATCCTGCTATACACACATGATCTTCTTCTAATGAGGATATCAACAGATTGAGGTTTCCACCTGCAAGGTGAAGTTATCTTTGTACAAAGACCCTCACCTTGTTCTCAAAAAGATGCAAAATCCCAACACCATTATATTAATCTCCGGATGACAGCCATAGTACTCATATCTGGGTGATGCTGGTTACTCCTCAAATTTAGTCCTGGCCCCATCTGAGTATTCCATAACTTAAAGACCAAATAATAAAGTTGACTTCTTTATAGAAAGTAACAGGGAGGAAGGAGAGAACAGCAGTTAGTACACACACACACACACATACACACACACACACACACCCCAAGCAAGGAAGTAAATACTCATGGTTTCTATGGTTATTGTTTTTGTGAGGCCACAGTTGACAATTTTGACTTCCTTTTCCCCACGGCTAACTCCACATCCATAGTACTTCTCTTGGACATGAAAGCACTAAGTGTAGCACTTCTCTTGGGTAATTGGGAGAGTCTCTTCTTCGCCTGCTTGTTTAATGGCGCAAAGAGCCTAAAATGTCCAGGTTCAGCGTCAACTTCCATCTCAGTGAAAAGATTACTGAGTCTCTGATGGAAGCATTTTTTCCTTGGTTCCTAAGACCTTGAACTCAGCAGAGTTTGAAGTTGAGGGGAGAGGAAGCAAACATTCTGTGAGGGTCGTTAGAATAGTGAGTCACTTTCACGCCCACCCCTTCCTTCCCCGGCCTGCACGTTCTGGTACTGGGATAAACATCAGCGCACTCACTCCCAGCCTGTGCTGCATCCTGCAAAGCCCACCTTTGGGGAGGTTGTTGTCTGGTGGGCTTCATACCCGAGCTCTCAGTAGGCCATTGCCAGTAGGCATGGCTGCTTCTGGGGGATGGGACATGTAGGAAGATCATCCATTTCCATGGACAAGAGCCCATTGTCATCTGCAAAATGAGTTCTTTCATCAAAAGCATTGTTTTTTTTTCTTTTTTTTTTAAAGATCTATTTATGTATGTATAGAAGCTGGGGTGTAGGCCAGAGGTGTGGGGTGGTGAGAAGATTCACCAGAGACACAGTGGGGAGCAGAACAGGCAGATTGACTGAAGTACACTGCTCAGGGGAGCAGCGGGAGAAGCAGGAGAGGTCTTCTGTGCCATGTGGGAAGCTCCCTGGCTGGGCATCGAACTCAGGCTGCAGTGGCTCTGGATAGCTTCATAGTGCTGCAATTTAACCTGTTGTGCCACCAGGGAGGCCCTCATCACAAGCATTGTTACATGGAGTGTCATGATAGCAGGTAAGAGTCTGAGTTCATGGGTGGTAGGGCCAGCGGAAGCTTTGGGGATGGGGTAGATAAATCTAGATCCAGAATACATGTTATTCCAGGGAGACTAAAATCGCTGCCCCTTCAATATAGTCAACCTGCCAACAGGCATCTGACTGGTCCACCTCTAGTGCTGTATTGGGGATCCAGCATCTGCAGCATCTGTTATCCCAGGCACTTAGCAGAGGTGGCAGTCATGTGGATTTTGTGAGAGGAAGTTCATATTGTTAATCTTTATCATGGCCATTTTGTACAGTGTCCTATTGATCAACCACCAGGCTGGCTGGGGAAAAAAGCCAATGGACATCATAAAGTTGCCCTTTTGTCCCTAGGATTATTGATAACCTCCTCCAGAGTGACTTCCCTTTGGTGAGCCTGCAGAAGGCACGCAACTAAACTATATACTCCATCCACATGTCCCGTCACAGATCTGCCACTATCTTCCAACCTTGTTCTTTTCAAGTCCCGGGCTATCCTGCCCAACCATTAGCACAGCCCACAAATTAATGGAGATCCTTACCTCTGGCCATCTCCCATTTCCGCCAAAGTGGACAACCAAAGATCCTGCTTAAATCCTGCCCATTGGGAGAGTTTCTGTGAACCACTGCCTTTCCCAGCCACTCTTAATTGGGGTTGTAATGTGAACTGCTGTTCACGTCTGGTTGGTGGTGATGTGTCGTGCAGAAGCATCTGCAGACCAGATTTGGTTTCTTTCCTTCCCAGCAACTGGTCTCTGTGAATCCACAGGTGTGGGTCTGTCATTCCCAAGCAGGCCTTGGGTTTTTGTTTTTGTGGTCTTTGGCAGTCATGTGCTATCCCTACTTCTTGATTTGTTAATTTTTTAAAAAAATATTTATTTATGCATACAAGCTGGGGTACAGGCCAGAGGTGGGGGGTGGCGAGAGGGTTCATCAGAGACAGAGTGGGGAGCAGAACAGGCAGATCAGCAGAAATACACTGCTGAGGGGAGCAGCGGGCGAGGCAGGAGAGGTCTGTTGCGCCATGTGGGAATCTCCCTGGCCGGGCATCGAACTTGCCTTGCTGCTGCAGACATTGCCACAGCGCAGCGCTTAACCACTGCGCCACCAGGGAGGCCCCTTGATTTGTTAATTTTTGCCTATACTGACTCCCTGCCATAAAAGATGAAGATTTAGTTTACTTCACTCATTCATGACCTCCTATTTTTGCTAATTATATTTATTCCTTTTACTGGTTGCCTTGGCAATCTTAAACAATGTACTTAACATATTCAATTCTTTCCCTTACATGAGATGGTAAGTTAAAAAATTGTTTTTTTCAAAGATTTATTTAATTTATGCATACAAGAGCTGGGGTGTAGGCCAGAGGTGTGGGGTGATGAGAGGATTCACCAGAGATAGAGTGGGGAGCAGAACAGGCAGATCGACTGAAGTACACTGCTGAGGCGAGCAGTGGGGAGACAGGTGAGGTCTGCTGCGCCATGTGGGAAGCTCCCTGGCCAGAGATTGAACCCGTGCTGTAGTGGCTGCAGACAGCTTCATAGTGCTGAGACTTAACCCACTGCGCCACCAGGGAGGCTGAGACAGTAGTTCTTGCATGTTTACTCTGTAGAGGAGGGCAGCATTAGCTCTCTTGTCCTTATTCCACCTCTCCTCCCCATCCCTTTTCACTCCCCAGCTTCTGCCAACTTCATCTGAATTTTTACATGTCACAGTCAATGATGGTCACATTTATGTTTATGTCCCACGCTTTATCTATAGGTGGATCTTAAACATTGAAATCCCATCAATAGCCTTTACATTTGCATGATGATGTAAATACTGTTTCCCCTCAGTGAGCAAGGTAGTAAAGGGGGATTATGTTTTCTTCAATATTTTGTTGTACAAAGAATTAAAGGAAACACATAAAAATCAAATAGATGGGGCCTTCCTCGTGGCACAGGGGTTAAAGTCTCAGTGCTATCACACTGTCGCCAGCTACTGCAGCATGAGTTTGACTCCCGGCCAGGGAGCTTCCCACATGGTGCAGCAGACCTCTCCTGTCTCACCCACTGTTCCCCTCGGCAGTGTACTTCACTCGATCTGCCTGTTCTGCTCCCCACTCTGTTTCTGGTGAATCTTCTCACGCCCTCACCTCAGGCCTACACCCCAGCTCTTGTATGCATAAATAAATAAAAATAAATCTTTTAAACACCAAATAGATGATCATTTGTATTCTCCATTAATTGCTCAAAATTATGTAGATGTCTAGATGATGACTGTTTGGTGCCAGTTTTTCTTGGAGATTTTAAGTGCCTGTGTTTATATTTTTTGGGAGAAGAACAATAATATCCTCATCATTTCAGAAGTATCTTCCAATCTCTTACTAAGTCTCTCTGGTGTTCTTCTTGAAGATCTTATCCCTGGGGTCCACTGCCTTTCTGTCCTAATCAGCCACAGTCTTGGGCTTGCCTTTTCACTGGGGAGTCCTTGTTTTTCCTTTAATCCAAATTTTCTCTTTCTCAGCATCTTGCTCATTTTGTTAGGGTCTGTCCTCCCGTTATTTCTTTAGAAAGGATGCACAGGAGATCAATTTTCTGAATTTTTAGATTTTTGTGGCATTTTTCCTTCATTGATAGTTTCACTGGGCTTAGATTTCCAGTTTCAAAATAATTTCTCCTGGAATGCTGAATTCTTTACTGTCTTCTGGATCCGGTAATGATGATAAGAAAATATAGGCAATTTCTCATTCCTCTGTAAGTAACAACCCCCCTCTCCTGGAGATGTTCAGGGTCTTTACTTTATCCTTAATGGACTAAGGTTTCCTGATAATGAGTTCTGATGATCTGATTGTGGGTGTTTTAAAGTTCGTTTTACTCAGAAGACACTTCTGCTAATGCTGTCTTGAAAAATTTTGAAAAACTTTCTTCTTTTTTCATTCAATACTTTACTTCTTTCTATTTTTATACTGCTCTCTTTCTAGAATACTTATTTCACTCAGATGTTGGACCTCCTGGATTGGTTTGCTGTGTCTTTATTTTTTTGCTTCTATCTTTCATTCTTTTGTCTTTTTTATTCCATAGTTTGTATATTTCCTCAAATTTCTCTTCTAGTTCTTTGGTTACATTTAAATTTCAGCCACCAGACAATATAAATTCTTAAGAACTTTTTCTGGTTCTCTATTGGATCCTTTTTCATTACAATCTGTTCTCTCTTTGTAGCTGCATTAAGTTTCTCTATTTCTCGGATGATCCAGTCAGATTACTCTTTTTTAAGATTTTCTTTTTTAATCTTACAATTTCTCTATCACTTTGTTTGATGACTCTTTCTTTCCCCTTATTTTTTATATTTTATTTTATTCATTTTTAAATCACTTTTTAAAAAATTGTGTTATTTAAAAATATTGTATTATTTAAGACTTTTGTGCCACTATTTTTTAAAAATTGTATAGCTCTTAAAGTTGTATTTTTAATATATTATTTACAAATATTGTATTCTTTTTATTGAGGTAACATTAGTTTAGAACACTGTATATGATTTAAGGCTATAACTTCACACCTCTTCATATGTACGTTGCCACACCTCACTCACCACCAAACCTCCATAATCATCCACTATAGACCATTGGGCCCTCTTTTTATATTTTATAATATAATGCTAGTGAAAAGCACTGTTTTATATTTACATAGGAGAGCGAAGAAGAAATAACAAGAGATGAGGTCCTTATTCTCATAGATTAATTTTGGGGCCTCCCTGGTGGCACAAAGTCTCAGCACTATAAAGCTACTCGCAGCCACTGGAGCATGAGTTCAATCCCCGGCCAGGGAGCTTCCCATATGGCGCAGCAGACCTCTCCTGTCTCTCTCCTGCTCCCCTCAGCAGTGTACTTCGGTCATCTGCCTGTTCTGCTCCCCACTCTGTCTCGGGTGAACCCTCTCACCACCCCACACCTCTGGCCTGCACACCAGCTTGTATGCAAAAATAAGTCTTTAAAAAAGATTAAATTTTGGGGAGAGATAGACTATAAATAAATGAAATCAATCAAAAAGTGACAGATGATAATGTCTATGTAGAGAAATAAATAAGGGGTAGGTACGAAGCAACTGAGTGCTTCTTCAGAGAGAGCAGTCAGGGAAGACTTCCTAGAGGAGGTGGCCTTTCAGACAAGAGCTGGAAGACAAGAGGTGCTGTCACCTGACATGTTGGAGATGGGTTGGGGTGAAGCAGAATAGTCTGAGTACTGGAAACAATTGGTGCCAAGGCGGGAAGAAGCCTGGGGTATTAGAGAGACACAAAGAAGGCTGGGAGCAGAGTGGGTGAAGGGAGAAGTGAGGTAAGAGGGGAGGTCAGCAGTGGCCAGAGCAGGGCCTCCCTGGTGGCCTTGGGGTTCAGTCTCAGCTCTCTCACCTCTGTAGCCTGAGTTCCATCGCAGCCAGGGAGCTGACCCACAGGGTGCAGCAGACCTCTCCCGTCTCCCCGCTACTCCCCTCAGCAGTGTACTTCAGCAGATCTGCCTGTTTTTTTTTTTAAGATTTATTTTATTTATGCATACAAACTAAGGTGTAGGCCAGATGTGTGGGGGGACGGTGAGAGCACTCACCAGAGACAGAGTGGGGAGCAGAACAGATGGATCCACTTAAATATACTCTTGAGGAGAGCAGTGGCGAGACAGGGGAGGTCTGCTGAGCCCTGTGGGAATCTCCCTGGCCAGGGATCGAACTCAGGCTGTAATGGCTGCGGCTAGCTTCATAGTGCTGAGACTCAACCCGCTGCACCATGAGGGAGGCCCTATATGTGCCTGTTTGGCTCCCCACTCTGTCTCTGGTGAATCCTCTCACTCCCCGCACCTCTGGCCTGCACCCCAATTCTTCTATGCAAAAATAAATAAATAAAATCTTAAAAAAAGCAGTGGCTAGAACACCTGGGGCCTGGCAGAGCCTGGCAGGGCGAGGAGTTTGCACATGGGTCGGAGCATCACAGAGCTGCTTATTTCAGCCATGTGGACAGCTCAAGGACAAGTAAAGGAGACAGAGAAACACCGGCCAAGGAGTTGGAAGAGACCCAGGAGACGGGAGACCAGGTGAAGACAGGGGTCTCGGAGGGGCGAAGCAGGCAGGTGCGGCCAGTGCTGCGGAGTAACGAGGATGCGGACGGAGCCGGGGTAACGAGGTTGCGACGGTGGGATGGGGGGAGCGCCGGGGTGGAGACCTCTGACGACCCCTGGGGTCTCAGAGAGTGGGTGGGGTCCTCCAAGCAGGAGCAGAGAGCGTGGAGTGGGACAATGCTGGCACTTTGGCCTGAGGGGCAGATAATGTGAATTTGGGGTGTCAGTTATAAGAGCAGGGGCTGCCCTGCCCTCATTTCAGGGGTTTGGTGTTTAGTGCTGGGACCTGCTGTGTCACTGTTAAGCCCCCCTCCTGTCCAGGGAAGAATGTTTCCCCACCCCAGGCCCACACAGGCACGCACGCACGCACGCACGCACGCACACAGGAGCGCTGAGCCAGGCAGACGCCCTCCGGGAGGACGCCCTCTGGCCACAGCTGATTGGTCCACGAGTGACCCCTGACCCTCCTGAGCCAGGAACCTCCTGAGAACTTGGAATTGGGACAAGAGAGCCACCGTCCCCTCCCCAAAGCCAGACCTTAGCACGGACGCCTGGGGCGGTGGCCTCTTCCGACCCGGCTGGGATCAGGAGAGCCCAGCTCCGCCCTGTTCTCGCTGGAAGCCTGCTCAGACCCCCTAGTGCTCTGTGAGCGCCGGTGCCCCCCTTGGGTTTAAACTAGTTTGCCAGTATTTCTTTTCCTGCCATCCAGAGTTGTAATGAAGAGTTAGTATGATTGTCCCGTTTTCCCCCGTGACGGGGCGTGTTTAGGGAACTGAGTAACTTGCCCCGGTCAGTGGTGGACCCTGGAGCAAGTGTCAGCTGCAGTGCCCCTGACTCCCGCCTCCACCCCACACCCCCTTCCCGACCCCAGTCTCCTAATCCTCCCCTTTCCTGCCCACTGGAGTCAAGCGATTTCCTCTCCAGCTGACCGCCTGTGGTTCGGATTCACAGCAGCCAGGCGGCCTTCATCTCGAGGTGTCAGGACTGCCCTGACTCATACTGTGCCCCACCCGGCCTCAGACCTTTGTCCTGGAAATAAGATCCCTGTTTTACACTGGCGTTCTCCCGCCGCTCTTCCTCATCTGGTTAACCCAGTGTGAAGGCTGTGGCCCCGAGAGGTGGGAGCAGAGGGGAGAGGGACTGTTGGGGGAATCAGGGTGACTGTGAAGTGGAGAGGAGGCCAGCGAGGATCGACAAGGGGGACGGACTGCCCTGGTCTTCCAGTCTCGGCCAGAAGACAAACGTGGACTTGAGAATTCGCTTCGCTCAACCCTCTGACGGCTCGCCGCGCCTGGCGCGAGGTCTCCGCTCTGGCCACAACCAGAAGGTCCCTCGAGGACTCCCCCCGACCCTGCCTCTGTAGGCTTCTCCCCTCCCTGCTCACCAGACTGCTGTCTTTCTGCCCTTTGACTCATCAAACACCGAAGCCCCTCTCATCCTCGCTGCCTGGCCCGCTCTTGTCCACCCCCATCATCCTTGCGGCTCCTGGGGCCCCAGGTCTCCCTGGCAGCGGGACGGAGCTCAGGGCCCTGGAAGCGGGTTGTTATGGGAATGCGCTCCTTGGGGAGGGATCAAGGAGGGAGGGAAACTGCCACGAGAGCGTGGGCTTAGCCGATGGCGCTGGTACCCACTGGATGAGAGGCCGGTCTGGCCAGGGGATGGACTTACCCCAACACGAGTCAGCTCTGATCATCTTGGTTAGAACCCACGAGAGAAACTCTTCTGTCCCGCATCTCTTTCCTGCAGCCTTTCCAAGCCCACCCTGTACCACTCTTCCTTTCTCACTGCTCCAGGTGCTCACTGGCCTCTCCCTGGCCCTCAGGACTAGGCAGAGTTTTGCGTGCCCCAGGGCTTTTGCACCTGCTGCTCGCTTACCTTTGATTGCCACCAGCTGTGTTCTAGCCTTCAGGTCTCAGCCGACACACCAGATGGCAGCGCTGATCGCCTGAGGTGTGTTCCCAGTTTCGTCCTTGGGGTTAGAATGTCCTTGTAGCTCTGGTGACTGCGCAGCTCTTTGGTCCTGTCTCGGCGTGTTTGTCGTTGGTCCTCACGAGGACAGGGCCTCGCCTGGCTTGTATTCCCAGCTGTCCTCCTGGCTGACATCTAGGTTGCACTCAATGTTGAGTAAAAGATGAATGGACCCAAGAGGGCCTGGGAGGGGCTGGGTGGCCCGTGACACAGCCTGGCCTCTGGGGAAGGGCTAGGGGAGCCATCTCTGTGTGCTGCCGGGGGTCCCAGCCTGATCTTTGCTTGCAAAGATTGGGAAAGGGCCGCCCTGCGTGTTTGTGAAGGCGCCTGCGTCACAGCACACAGCAGGCTTGAGGAAGGGGAGTGGAAGGTGCTAAATAAAGCCCAGATCTCATTGTCTCCGGTCTTCTGATTACCAGGTGCTTAGGCTGCAGTTACACCATCAGCGGTGATGAGCTGTAATTGCAAATGCTCACCATGGTTATTTTTTCCCCTGGAAAATAAAGTGATACCTGTAATTTCCCCAAAGATGCACTCCTGCCTACTGTCCTGAAGCCAAGCCAGAGGCCTTCATTACCCAATAACTATGCACTTCCCAGTCTCTTTCTTGGGGTTCGGTGGCAGCTGGGGGTGGGTGGCTCCGTGTCCTGGGCTAGATTCTGCCACCAACTTGTTGGGTGATTCTGGACCTCCGGGAAGATGGAAGTGCCGCTGGGGGCTCGGGGGGGTGAGGCGGGAGGGGACGGAGTCCAGAAACAGCCCAGTGAGCTGAAGGTGGGGCTTTCAGGTCTGAGCAAGGCTTCTCAGAGGCCCGGAATCAGCATTAGCAGTGGGCCTTCTAGCCCTTGTGCGGGGTGCCTCCTTCAGCTGAGGACTCGGCCAGAAAGCAGTCAGCTCCCCGCCCCAGTCTCTGCCCCCATGTCTCTCCAGCTGCTGGAGATGATACCTAACCTCAGAAGCTACTCAGCCACCACCAGATTCTCCCATTTGCTAGAACCTTCGCCCTGGCCCGAAGAGTCATCATAGGGAGTTTGGTGCTTGAGCGATTAATGAGTATTTGATCAATTCGCAGCTTGCTCAACTGGCAGGGCAAATACAGTTTTGATTAAAAAGATATCCAAAAAGAATAATGGCGCCCTCATAGGCCATATGGAATATTTGCACGGATCTACCCCTTCAAGTCCTGATCTTAACAAACAATGCACAAACTGGGCTGGCTTCTCGACACAGACAGACGGACAGACAGACGGACAGACAGACAGAGGTGAACGGGGATGTCAGGACGGCTCCTCTTCTCCCAGTCACCGGCTGGAGAGTTCTCTTCCCCAGGCCCCTGTGACTGGATGCGGGGGGCGGGGGGTGCGGCGAGCTGCTCTCCTGCCCGCCCCTCTGCAGACCTGCTGGCCACTGGAGACTTTCTTGGGCTTCAAACACAGGGAACAATAAAAAGAAGTCTGACATGTCCCGCCCTCTTTCTTTACCTGACCTGGGCCTGGGGACAGGCCCCAGTTGGGTCACTCCTCAAATCCTTGCAGGACGGTTGATGTCCCGAGCCGCAGCCCGGGCTGGCCCGCGGATCTGGCTGTGGGAGGCAGCGCCCTGTGGGCCTCCATTCGTGCCCCGAGCAAGGACATGCTCGCCACTTCTGCCCCAGAGGAGCTCCTCTGCCGGGAGGTGCCGCGGGAGCTCAGCAGGTGCTCCCCAGTGCAGGAGCAGGTGGAGCTGGGCGCGCAGGGGTCACTCCAGGGCAGCGGGTCAGCGCCGCCTTCTGGTCCTGGGGGGCCCGGCGCCCAGGAAGCGCTGGGGGGCATGAGTCAGCAGCATCTCAGCAGCAGCCTCTTGTCGGCTTCCTTCTGTCCCTGCCTCAGCCTCTTGCTGCTTTCATTCCTGGTCTTTGGGGTCACCTTCCAAATAACCCCCACTCCCACACACACAACCTCATGTAGGACACTGCTTTGGGGAAAGCCAGGCTAAGATGCCCAGTTTCAGAGGACTCCCAGAAGGAATGTAAAGGCATTCTGAGGTTCCAGCTCGGTTCCCGTTCTGGCTGGGGTCTCCGAGGGGCAGGAGGCGAGCGGAGGAGGAGACCGCAGGGGGCTTCCCCGATTCCATATTTGCAGGGGGAGGCAGACAGCACATGGCAGTGACCTGGATATGGACTCAGTGGGGTTGCAGGGTGGCCCACGCCCTGGCACCTGGTGAGTGAGGCGGGCCACGGGGGAGCAGCCTGCTGGCCTGGACGGGTGGGTCGTGTCCACTCCTGCCCCCGGGCCTGGCTCCTGGCATCCCATCAATTCCTGCAGCCCCAGTGGGAAGCCCATCACTGCCCGAGAGCCCAGCTACAAACCAAATCCCCTGGCACGGGTGGGTGCGTGGGTGCTGGGAGGGGGCTGCGGAGAACTGTGGCTTCATTAGGGGGCCCTAATGAGAAGGAGATCTTCCAAGGCTAATGGTAATTGCAGTGTGCTCGTGAAAGGGAATTTGGGCTGACAAGAAGCCTGCGGGAGCAGAAGCTGGCCTTTGGTGGGCAGAAGGACGGCTGAGCTGTCCGCCAGAGCCCAGTAGGTTCAGCCGAGAACTGTGGGGACCCCGAGATGGTCTCCTATGCCCTCTGGGGTAGGCTGAAAATTTTTTTATTGTTATTTATATTTTATTTATTTATTTATTTTATTTTATTTATATTTTTTACATTGTGTTTTCCCCTTGGGTAGCCCACCACCCATCCACCCGTGACCCTCACCATCATCTCTTGTGCCCTTTTCTTCCCCATTTTGAGCCCTTATCTTCCCCCCTTGCTGGGTGTCTCTCTCTTGCTTGGTTCTGCTATATTCCTGTTATAAGTGAAACCATCCGATATTTTTCTCTTTCTGGCTTATTTTGCTGAGCATGATCCCTTCTGGTTCCGTCCATGTTGCTGCAAATTGCATGTGTTTATCATTTTTGAATGCTGAATAGTATTCCATTTCATATATGTACCACATCTTCTTGATCCAGTCGTTTATTTTTGGGCATTTGGGTTGTTTCCACGTCTTAGCTATTGTAAACAGCGCTGCAATAAACATATGGGTTAGGCTGAATTTTGAATCATGCCAATCACTGGTTTTGTCTCAAGGCCTCCCCAGCTCCAGGAAGGGCCTCGAGCTGTGTGGCTTGGGGGGGTGAGGTTTGGGTTTGGGTTACTCTACAGCGGGTGGAAATCCCCGGAGACCCGGGATGGGCGTGTGCAATGGGAGTGTGCAGCCCAGCTGGCTGAAGGGTTCCATTTACACATTAATTCGGGAATCCTTTACGGAGTGTCCACTGTGCACCAGAAACAGTTGTTTGGGATGAGTCAGTGGACCAGATGGATTCCAGTCGCTGCCCTCGCAGGACTGACATTTGGTGGAAGCTGAACGTGAGGCTCAGAGTGACCTCGTGAGGCGTGGGGGTGTTAGAAGGCGTAAGTGCGCCCAAGAAAAAGGAAGAACAGAAGCTAAGAGGAATGGAGGGGTTGGGAAGAGTTGGGGGGTGGGTGGCAGATGAAAGAAGGGGTCCAGGGCTCCCCGGGGCAGTGAGCTGTGGGCTCACCTGGCAGGGGCTGAACTGTGGCTCCCTGGGGAACTCTGTGGTTGGTCCACCCTTTTCTCTGTGGTTGGGCAAATGACCCCTCAAGTCCCCGGGCCAAGCCCTCCTCACTCAGGCCCCACCCAGAAAGGAATTTGGCCCCTCCCCTGAAAGTGTGGTTTGATCTCCTGTCTCAGAAACCTGGATGTCTCTGGGGTCCCAGACAGGACACTGAGGATCCTTGGAAGTCACCCCCTTCCTTAGCATATATGGCTTTGCTTCATTCCCAGGCATGGTGCCCCTTCCCCCCATCTTCCCTCATGAGGACATTCTCATAATGTGGTGATTTCATGCAAACACATTAAAAAAGCTGCAGTGCACTAGGGAAGCTGCCATAATCCTTTTGTGCAATATCTCTGTTCACCGCATTAATGATCCTCTCTAGATTACCCATTTCCTAACAAACCATTAACACAGAAAGGAGAAGGGAGGAGGAGGGAGGAGGAGGGATGAGGACGGAGGCCGGGCCAGCTGTACTGCTCAAGCTAACACAGGTAGGTTCTGTTTCCCCCGCCTCTCCAAGGTGGGGGTGAAGGCAAGGGTTGGGGGGTAGTGTGTCTCTGGGATTGGGCTCTTTGATGAGACAGAGGGATTCTACAGGTCCCTCTGACTGCCTGGAGGGAAGCAAAGGGGCCCCCTCTGCTGGCTAGGAGGGCGCTGATGCTGGGGACTCCTAAGGGGAGGCAACTTGGCCTGAGAAGTGACTCGGCACTGGGAACAGATGAGGCACATTTTATAATTGTCGACATTGAGGAGGGAGTGAACAGTGGGGCTGGGGCTCGAACCCAGGTCTCTAAGTGTGCAGAGCGCGCCAGTTAACCAGTACCCTGGCTCGGCTGACACCCACCTGGGACATTTGTGGAACTCCACTGTCTGGAGGATTGCCAGGGCCTCCCTGCTACCCACGGCCACGCAGGATTGAATGATGAGATCACAGCCACCTTCACCAGCTCCCTGCGTCCTCCCCTGCTCTCCTCCTGAGCGGGAACCCCCCTTCTGACCCACAGGACTCCGCTGTGCCCAGCTGCCCATGGCCCCGAGTCGGGCTCTGTCCACAGAGGCCCTCTACCCAATGGGCACGGACAAGGCTTCTGGGGGAGCTGCCCGCTACCCCTACCTCCACTCCCATTTCCTCTGCAGCTCTCACTCTGGCCCATTTATGAAACAGGAAAAGAAGTAACCCTCTTCCGGTAGGAAGTGTGATAAGATCTATGGGATTTAATAAGATCATCCAAGACTTGGCGCTCTCGCAGTTTTCTGGTGACACCACGGCCTTTTGGGAGGTAAATTTCCTTTTCTTTAATCCACTGTATCTTAAGCAGGTGACCCACTCGGTGTTATCACAAGCAGCTTATTATTACCATAAATCCTTCTGCTTCTATTCCCATTTACATTAAATATAGTCTCTGTTACGGGGCCTAAATTAGCTTTCATACAAGGAAAGCTCTGTGCAGTTTAAAGGGGGATGAGGCTGGGGGCGGAAGGGGGCACAAAAGGGAATGGAATGAAGGTTTCCACCCCAAACAGGGACGAGGACCTGGGCTCACTCCTTCTGGAGATCTCAAAGCCCCCCAATGAGGGCATCTCGAAGTCCCTTCATCCATTCTTTGTGCATTTGGAAAAGACTTGCAAGATATCTGCAGATCTAGAACACAGGGATCAAAAGTGATGGAGATGCTGTGTAACTAAAGCTCTCTAGCATTCTGGAAAAGACAAAGATGGAGGCCATCAGAAAGACCCGTGCCGGCCGTGGGTTTGGGGGAGAGAGGAGGAAGAACGGACAGAGCACAGAGGATTTCCAGGGCAGTGAAACTTGTGTATGGCGCTGGAATGGTGGGCACATACGTTTGCCACAAAGAGCGGGCCCTCCCGAAGATCACAGATGTCAGTGGGCAGCGATGTCACCAATCCTGGCACGGCAGTGCTCACACGTGTGACACCCAGTAGAACATGTACATGTAAGGGAGGCCGTGGGGTGGAGAGAAAGGGTGTTGGGAACTCTGCACGTCCCAATCATTTTTTCCTGCAAACTGCTCTGAAAAAAAAAAGAAAGAAAGAAAGTCTATTAGTTAAAAAAAAAAATGATGGAGTAAAAGCACGGCCGCCGAGAGCCTCCCAGCCTGGCCGGGGGCGGCAGGGACATAGCTACCATTCATTTCCTCTCAAGTATTTATGGGAACGCTCTGTATTTGTTTGAATGGGGGAGCTCTGGTCTAGGATCTTGGGCAGAGCCATCCATCAGAGGAGGCCCCGGGCGCCTGAGGCTTACATCAGAGGAGGGCAGTTTGGCATCAAGGAGTTGACGAAACAAGCACATAAGATGAATTCAGATAGTGATGTGTTCTGGAGAGTAATTGAACAGGGGATGAGACAGGATGGCTGTCCAGCTGGAAGCAGTGACAGCGTCTGTGCTGGATATTCTGTTTGGTTCCCAGGTTCACTCTCCACCTGTGGGTGGGGAGCCCCTTTGTGCTGGGTTTCCATGGAGTTGCCAACGCAGAGGCTGGAGGGCGGTGGGGGGACAGTGATGCTGGGTTCATCCCCTAACTCAACCCCCTAGGTCAACACATTCCGGAAACGCTCCATCTCACTGGTCAACAGTGAGATCGTTACTAACTTAAAAAGGCCCTAATCTGTAGTATCTTGGTGTGCTGAACATGAATATAACCCTGAAAAATTTTTATTAGCTCTAGTTTTTTTTTTAAAGATTTATTTATTTTTGCATACAAGCTGGGGTACAGGCCAGAGGTGTGGGGCGGCGAGAGCGTTCACCAGAGACAGAGTGGGGAGCAGAACAGGCAGATCGACGGGAACACACTGCTGAGCAGAGCAGTGGGCGAGGCAGGAGAGGTCTGCCGCGCCATGTGGGAATCTCTTCGGCTGGGCATCGAACTCGCGTCGCCACTGCTGACAGCTCCACAGCGCAGTGCTTAACCGCTGTGCCACCAGGGAGGCCCTACTAGCTCTCGTTTTGAAGATATTTCATAGAATTCATTTTATACGTTTCACCGTGTACATTTATCCAGTAGGACTGCAACAGCATCCTAAATCAGCCTAGAATGATGTCATATTGCATCGCACTGCATAATACCATCATGCACACATCATCCAGAGTTGATGGCATCATTTTCTGATGCAATGCAATACTACTGCCAGGCGGCTGCTGAAGTAAGCTGACGTCAGCAGTGCACTAGATAAAGCCCTGTCGGGAAGGTTGAGCAGTGAAAATATTTCAGACTTTGTGCGAGACAGTTTAAACTAATGTTCCATAGAACTGTTATTCTTTTATCCATTTAGGCACAATACAGAACAGTCATGCCTCGACAGTGTGTTAAGATCATGGATAATTTCTGCTCTGTTTGTGGAGAAGTGACATTTGCCAACCAAAAGAAAAGCATGACTTCTCAAGTGAAGAAGGCTTATCATCGACTTCTTGGTGACCAAGACAAGCCTTGGGCCCTGCATATATGCTGTGCTACATGTACAACACAGCTTTCACAGTGGTTAAATGGCAAAAGGCCATCCATGCTGGTTGCAGTCCCCATGGTGTGGAGAGAGCCAGGCAACCACATCAAAGACTGTTACTTCTGCTTGGTTCCTCCTCTTTCCGGCGGAATAACGAAGCAAAGGAAGCCTAGAATAGTCTACCTAAACAGTCCGTCTGCTTTGAGACTAGTTCCACATGGTGAGGGACTTCCTATTTCAGAATCTCCAGCAGAATATTCTTCTGATTCATCTGATGAGGACAAGGGCGAGCCGACCTGTTCTTCTCCTGTTCCAGCAGCATGCAGTGACCCAGATTTTCACGGTGGTGCATCATCAACTCCACACAGACTATCACAGGATTTGGACTTAACCAAGAACAGGGCAGAATTGCTAGGGTCAAGACTCTAACAATGGAATCTTCTAGAAGAAGATGTCACAATTACTTTATATTGAAAGTACCACCAGCACTTGGAGCCTTTCTTCCGAAAGGAAAATACTCTGGCATTCTGTTCCGATATTGAGGGCCTCATGATGCCTTAGAAATCACTTGTGACCATGAGAATGGAGACTATTTCTAGACTCTTCGAAACTGAGTCTGAAGGCTGTGCTTTTGCTCAATGGAAACCATCTTCCATCTATTATATTCCTGAATAGCTGTACAAGAGACAAGCGAAGAAATCTAAGAAGTAGTCTATGACTTGATTTTTTTTTACAGGTATTATCTGTAGGCCTATTACTATTTTCATGCATTTCATGATGTAAACATCCATTTATTGCAGATTACAAAAAAAAACCTAGAGCCAAAATTAGAATTTGACTGTCATATTCGTGTTGAGCACATACAAATTGATAGGAAATGACTAATTTTATTTCAGTAACATGACTTTTGTAAAAAGTTGTTGACCAGTGTCTCCTTCCCTCGACACCCCACTTCGGGCCGGGGTGGGTCCAGCTCCGACACTGCATTGGGGATCCTTCTGCACTCGAGCCGTAGGTTTGTGAGTGCTCCTCTTACTGTCCTGCTGACCCAGGTTGACCCTGTCATTGCTTTTCCATCAGGAATCTGACTCATGGGAACTCCTAGGGACATAGTCCTGCCAGACCTGTTAAGAGACCTGGAAATGGGGCCACACAAGGGCAAAGGTGCCAAGTGTGTTTGTGAAATCAAAAGAAAGCCTGTTGGGCAAAAGCGAGGTGAGTGAAGGAGCGAAAGTTCACTGTCTACTTATGGCTGGATCATGTAGGGTCAGGCAAAACAAGCAAAGATTATGGTTTTCCATTGTTTGCCTTTTATGTTTTTAAAGATTTTTTGAGGAAAAATGTACGTAAAGGAAAATGCATACATCTTAAGGGTACAGTTTGTGAACTTTCACAAATGAAAACATGGGTGTCACCAAATACCTCTACCATCAGAATATGAAAATTACCTTATGCTCCTTTCCAATTAATCTTCCCCTTCTCTCACCATTGCTAAGTGTTCCTGTTCTTGAACTTCATGTAAATAGAACCTTGCAGTAATACCTTACTGTCTCTGTGTTTTCCTCAGCATTCTATCGGTGAGCCTCAATCATCTTTTGCAGGTGTCAGAAGTTTGACCTTTTACATTGCTGAGTAGTACTCCCCTGCATGAGTACTGTCATGCATATGTCCCTTACATATGCAACTGTAATGTGTTGCTTAATGACAGTATATTTGACAGTGGTCCCAATAATTTGTAACATCCAGCCTTGGGGCTATAGCAGACTAGACCATCAATGTTTGTGAAATTACACTCTATGGTGTAGGCACAAAGCTGAAATAGTCAAACAAGGAATTCCTCAGAAAGTGTTCAGTCATTCAGTAATTTAAGACTTTTGTACGTACTGTTTTTCCATCTATGAATGGACTTTGGGCTATTTCTAGTTTATGGCTATTAGAAATAATGTTGCTATAATTTTCTTGTGCAAGCATTTTTGTGGACATCTGTTATCATTTTTCTTAGGTATTGGAAAGTGTTGGTCCACACGATAGATAAAAGTTTCATCGTTCTTTTTACAAAGTGATCATACCCCATCAGCAATGTATGAGAACTCCATTTGTTCTACATCCTTGTCAACACTTGTTATCTGCCCTTTTGATTTTTAGCCATTTAGTGAGTGTGTAGTAGTAACTCACTATGGTTTGAATTCTCAGATGACTCAGAATATCGAGAATCTTCTATGCTTACTTTGCCATTCTTGTACCTCCTTTTGCCAAGCATCTGCTCAAAACTTTTGCTTATATTTTTATTGGTTGTCTTCCTTTGATGGATTGTATCATTCTTTGTATATTCTGAACAGACGTCTTTTGTTAGATGTGTGTATTGCAAGGATTTCCTCTTCATCTGTACTTTGTCTTCTCATTTTCTTAGTGGTGCTTTTTGATGAGCAACATTTTTGATTGTGTTAAAGTTAATTTGATCATTTAAAGTCATGGCCAGTGGCTCTAAGAAATCTTATCTTAAATTCACAAAGTTATGCTGTAAACATGTAATTTCTTTGTTCTCTTCACATAGTCAATAATTTAGGGGGGCAAAAAATGTTTATAATACTGTCTTATTATCTTTTGGGCTTTTGGTAAGACTTACAGAGATATCCCTTTTTCATGCATTATACAGACATATTTTGTTTTTTATTTCTTGGTCGGCTTTGGTAGACAAAGGGTAAGCAATGACATCAATCTTTTAAAAGAAGCAACTTTTGAGCTTTGTTAAATTTCTTTATGGTTTATGTGTTTTCGATTTCATGGATCCCCATTATTATATGATGAATTATCTTTTTATTCCCTTTCTACAGCTTACTTTGGTTTTAATTTCCTCTTCTTTTTCTAGCTTCCTACAGTAGAAATTTAGGTATTTGATTTCATAACTTTCTTCTGTTCTAATAAAAGCATTAAAGGTATATAAGTACTGCTTCAGTGGCATCCCATGTTTTTTTTTTAACAATATGAATCTATTTTAATCATTTTTTGATTGAGGTAGCATTGCTTTACAACACTGTATATGATTCAGAGGTATAGCCACAGATTTTTAGCTTACTGAAGTATATAATCATATGCAGTAAAATCCCCAGATTTTAAGTGTGCAATTTACTGAGTTTTGACTTAAACTAATCACCGTTATGACTTAGACCACATTTAAAATAGAAAACATTTCCATCAACCCCACAAATTCCCTTTGTCTCTTTTAGCCAATTGTCTTCCCATCCTTCCAGCAACTGCTGATTTACTTTCTATCATGTAGCTTTTACCTTTTCTAGAATTTTGTATAAATTATACAGCAAGCAGTTGTTGTGGTCCATTTGGACTGTTATAACTGAATACCGTAGACTAGGTGGCATATAAACAACAGAAATATATTTCTCTTGGTTCGTGGGGATTGGGAATTCCAAGATTAAGGTGCCAGCAGATTCAGTGTCTGGCGAGATCAGCTTCCTAGCCTACAGACGGCCAGCTTCCCACTGAGTCCTAACATGGCAGAGGGACCTGGAATCTCCCGGGATTTCTGTCTAAGGGCACTAATCTTATCCATGAGGGCTCCAGCTTCACGACCTAATCACCTCCCATAGACCCCCTTTTCATAATAACATGACAAAGGGGATGGTCAAGATATCAACATAGGCATTTTGGGGGGAGTATAATTTATAAATTTCCTTCACTTATCATCATGTTTCCTATTGATGGACATTTGAGTTGCTCCTGGTTTTGGGTGATTGTAAATAAAGCTACCATGGATACTCGTATAAGAATTTGTGTGGGGGCCTCCCCAGTGGCACAGTGGTTAGGCGCTGTGCTGTGGAGCTGTCAGCAGTGGCGACGTGAGTTCGACGCTTAACCGGGGAGATTCCCACATGGTGCAGCAGACCTCTCCTGCCTCTCCCGCTGCTCCCCTCAGCAGCGTATTTCCGTCGATCTGCCTGTTCTACTCCCCACTCTGTCTCTGGTGAACCCTCTCGCTGCCGCACACCTCTGGTCTGTACCCCAGCTTGTATGCATAAATAAATAAATCTTTAAAAAAAAAGAATTTGTGTGGACAGAAGTTTTTATTTCTCATGGGTAGGTACTTTGGAATTGATGGGTCACGTGGTAAATGTATGTTTAACTTTAGAACAAACTTTCCAAAATGGCTGCACCATTGCTTTCTCAGGGTAAATCTGTTTTCTGTTATTCTGTCTTGGTCAGAAGTGGCACTATTATTTAGCTCTAGACAGTCAATTAACTTTTAAAGAGATAGGAAAATGAGAAAAATATATTTTATATATACCTATACATTAACCATTTCTGACATTTTTCCTTTCCTTTGCATAGATGCAGATTTTCATCTGGTATCATTTTCCTTCTGCCTGAATATCTTCTTATTACATTTCTTGAAGTTTAGAACGGCTGGTGATGAATTCTGTCAGTTTCTAACTGTCTAAAAAAAGTCTTTATTTTACTTTCAGTTTTGAAATGTATTTTCACTAGTTATAGATTACTTGGTTGACAGTTATCTTCCCTCCCCAGTTTTATTGAGAAATAATTGACATCCATCACTGTGTAAGTTTAAGGCATACAACACGATGGCTTGATTTACATATATTATGAAATGATTACAATAGATTCAGCTACATTCAGCTTCTCATATTAGATAGATACAATAAAAAAGAAACAAAGGAAGAAAAAGAGGGGTGGGATTCTCCCTGTGATGAGAAGTCTTAGGACTTACTCTTTTAACTTCCCTATACACCATTCAGCAGTATTAACTGTTGTCATCATGTATGTTATATCCTTAGAATGAACTTGTAACTGGAAGTTTAAATCTTTTGGCTACCTTCCCCCAATTCCCTCTCCACCTTCTGCCTCTGGCATCTACCAAGTCTGATCTTTTAAATTGTATTTATTGTTTTTTTCTTTTAAAATTTCACATGGAAGTGGGACCATAGAGTATTTGTCTTTTTCCGTCTGACGTATTTCACTTAACATAATGCCTTTTAGGTCCATCCATGCTGTTGCAAAGACAGCTACTTTCTTTTGGTATTTTAAGGGTAGCAGTCCGCTGTCTTCTGGCTTGCATACTGGTTGAAGAGGAATCTGTGATATTCTTATCTCTAGCCTCTACCCCCTTCCAAAATATGTCTTTGTTTCTGCCTTGTTAGGACAGGTATTAATGTGCTTTGGGGTGTGTGTGTGTGTGTGTGTGTGTTAATGTTTACTCTGTGTTTCACTGAGTTTCTTAGATTTGGGGATTTATAGTTTTCATTGAATTTGGAAAATATCTGACCATTATTTTTTAAATATGGCTCCTGCCACTGTTTTTCTGGAATTGCAAATACACACAGGTTAGAACATTAATACCGCCCCATCAACCACTGATTCTCTATTTTGTTTTGAGTCTTTTTCTATTTGTGCTTCTATTAGCTGATGTCCATTGCTCTGCCTTCAAGTCATTGATTTTCTGTAGTATGTAATCTGCTGTTAGTCCCCTCTGGTGTATTTTTTACTTTTTATTTTGGATGTAGTATTTATTTTTAGTGTTCAGAAGACCTCTTTGGGTCTTTTTATATACTTCATTTCATTACATTTTCTTTTTATATTCTCCTAGTCTGCTAAAGTATTTGTAATAGTATTTTACATGTGCCTCTCTGTTAATTTCATCATTTCTGGGTCTATTTCTCTGTATTATGTGTCATATTTTCTGCTTCCTTTCTTATCTTATTTTTATTGGATACTAACTATTGTGGATTTTTGTTGGATTTTATTTCCTTCTTTAAAAAGTTTTGGATTTTGTTCTGGCATTTAATTAAGCTAATTGGATCAATTTGATCCTTTTGAGCTTACTTTTAGCCTTTGTTAGGGCTTTTCAGAATCTCATTTAGTTTAGAGCTAATTTAGTTCACTACTAAATCAATATTTTCCGAGGGCTCGAATACCCTGTGTATCAGGTAGTCTGCCCATTTTGGTTGGTGGGGATAAGAAGCTTGGTGAACATTCTCAGCCCTCTGTGAGCTTCAGGTTTCAGGGTTTGTTCCACCAACTGCTTTCTGGTGTGTCTTTCCCCTGGTTTATGGAATTTTATCCCCCGCCCTTCCCCTTCCACATGCAGACCAATATTTCTTGAAGAGCTTCTGTTTGATATCTCTCTTTGTATCTTCCTTCTCTTCAGTGTTGTGCCTCCCAGATTTTAGTCCCTCAGCCTCCACAAACTCCAAACCCTTGGTTCTGTTGAACTTCCTCTTCCCTTTGCTGAGGTGTGGAAATCCCATTGGCAGTAAGCTAGGACCACCTCACTGGTTTCCTTTATATCAGGGATTACTGTTCTATCTTGTCTATTGTCCAATATATCAAAAACAGTTGTTTCTTGTCCAATTTTCTACTTGTTTACAACAGGAGAACTATTCTGGGAGCAATTAATTTTCCATGAGTGAAAATAGAATCTATCCCACAGATTTTACAGTATTTCCATAATCATTTGGTTCAAAATGTTTTCTAATTCCCCTTCTCGTAAGAAGTGTGCTATTTAATTTCCAAATATTTGGTAGGTTTCTAGATGTCTTATTGTCTCTGATGTTTAACTTAATTCTATATGGTCAGAAAACATAGTCTGTTCAATATTTGAAATTTATCTAGATTCTTTCATGTTACAGAATATGGCCTAGCTTGGTGAATATTTCATGAGAATTTGTTGATTCTATAGAAACAGGTCTGATCCCCTCAAGGGGAGGGAGTGTTTTATAAACATCAATTAAGTCAAATTGGTTGATAATGTTATTCAAATCTCACATCCTCAGACTTTTTTGGTCTTTTATCCATTGCTAAAAGGGAGGTGTTCAATTCTCCAAATATTTGTCTTTCTTCATATAGTTTTGTTAGTTTTTCTTTCATGTATTTTGAAATTCTGTTATTAAGGATTTTAGGATTGCTATGTCTTCCTGATAAATCTACCCTTTTATCATTATGGAATGTTCCTATTTATCTCTGACAATACTCTGAAATTTGCTTTGCTTCATGTTAGTAAAGGCATACCATTTTTCTGATAATATATGATCTGTCATATTTTCATTTTCAACCTGTGTTTGTATTTAAAATAGATCTCCTTTATTTCAAATCATAATAAATCCAATCTGACAATCTCTCCTTATTTTGAGTTTTTAACTCATTTATACTTAATGTAACTACTGAAGTGGTTTGATTTATGTTTACTGTACTGCTGTATGCAAGTTATCTTTTGCTGTACAGCAAAGGCCCATAAATTTAGGTGCTTAAACAACACACATTTATTATCTCATCATATTTATGGTCAGGAATCTGGGCTTGGTTTAGCGAGTTCATTTACTTTAGGGTTTTATAAGGCTACAGTCAAAGTGTTAGCTAGGTCTAGCATCTCATTTGAAAGCTTGACTGGGGAAAGATTTACTTTCAATATTGCTTATAGGATTCAGTTGCTGAATCTCATTGAAAGGAGAGCCTCAGTTATTGCTGACTGTTGGTTTTCAGCTTTTGCTGAGTATTAGCCAGAGGTTGTTCTCAGACACTTGTTATAAGGGCTTTGCCATAGGCAAGTTCACAACACAATGATTTGCTAATAAAGGAGTTTGCTAACAGGATGGAAGTGAAAATCTTATGTTGGATAATGATGGAAGGGGCATCCCATCTTCTTTGCTCTAATCTCTTGATTAGAAATAAGTTACAGGTCTTATCTGTGCTGAAGGGACAAGGGACACTCTTGCACAAGAGTGTGACCATATATCAGAAAGTACGGATTATTGGAAAACCATCTTAAAGTCTATGTATAACATATACTAATTGTTTTCTAGTTGTTTCACTTGAATTTTGTTCTTATTTCCTCTTTTCATGCCTTCTTAAAGATTCATTAGAACAATTCAGTTTTAAGAACTTAACTGACTTTATATCTGTATCTTTGGTTTTTTTCTTTAGTGGTTGTTCTATGCATCCTAACTTGTCACAGTTTATTTGGAGTTAATATAATATTTAACATGCAGTTTAAGAATCTTACAACATAAGAACTGTATTTACTCATTTGTGTTACTGTTATGTATTTTACAACCACATATATGACACACACCAACATATAATGCTAATATCTATACTATTATCAATTAGTTGATTAGTCGCCTTTCAAGATATTAATTTGTCTTTTAAAACCTATTTTGAGGGAGTGGGTAAGGAAAAACATTTGTTGTTTGTAGAAGATTTTCTATAAATATTCTGTATATTGCATTTCAGTATTTTAAAATCTAATGATTTGAGAACATTTCTCTGGAAGTGGGGTGGGAGTCACTGGGATTCTTGGCGCAGTAGAGGAGGGTTTCCTGAGCCAGAAGTGACAGCTTCACAAGGCTCTTCTGCTTTATGGGGTACCTGGAAGTGGGGGTAACAGAGCTTAATGTTCAGCGGTGTGGGCTCTGGAACCAGACAGTCCCAGCTCAATCTCAGCTATGCCACTTTTGTCTGTGGATTGGCGGTCATATTCCTTAACCAGCCAGAACCTCAATTTTCTATCCAATGGGGGTCTAGGAACTACCTCTTAGGGTCATTGAGAATTGAATGATCTAGAGCATGCAAAAATGTTGGCATAGCACTGGGAAACCATCAGCACTTAATTGTTAGCAATTTTTATTCTTATTGGAGGTGCTTTCACACGAGATCCAGGAACTCAGTTGAGGGCTCGTCACAGGGAAAAAAGCAATCAGTCTTCCATCGGCTGAGCTAGGAGCTGACCTGAGGTACAGGCCCAGCGTGGGTTTTTGGTTTTGCCGTGGGGTCTGCCTGGAGCAGTGTGGAGGAAGAACAGAGCTGTCTTACAGGGTAGGACTAGGTGGAACTAGTTGATCTGTGATCTGGTGATTAGAAAGCTGAGCAGGCAAAGTCATCTGTGGCAGCTCATCTTAGTTACAGACGGTTGGAAATCTGGTAAAGTCACACCTTTCTAAATTGTGTTTATCCCCATCCAGTAGGGTGTGGGTTAGTGGTCTCAAGCTTTGCAGTTAGCCGGCCTCCCGGATGGCCACCCCTGAGTCCTGCCTCCTAGCATTCACACCCTTGTGCTGTCCCTTCCACCCCGGATATGACTGACCTGGTCACCAACAGGAAGCCGTGGAGATGATCACACATGACTTCCAAGGACCTGTCATGAAAGACACTGGAACATCGATCCCTTTCTCTGTTGGATGATAGCCTGGGAACATCAGCTGCCATGTCGTGAGGATACACAGTGATCTTGTGGGGCGGTCACTGTGACGAGAAATTGAGGTCTCCAGTCAACAACTAAGTGCCACGTGAATCGCCATGTTGGAAGAAGACCCACTAGCCCCAGGCCAGCCTTTGGGGGATGCGTCCCCAGCCACGTCTTGTCGACAACCTCGCGAGATGCTGCGATCCAGAGCCACCCATATAAGCTCTCCACAGATTTCTGCCCCTCATTTTCATGGTGTCAGATAACGTTGTCTTAAGCCACTTAATTTTGGTACTTTTTTTATTCACACAGCCATATATCATATATGGGCGAGAGGAAAAGCTAAGGAGTTTAGGATTAAACAGGTTCATTTGCTGTGAGACTCCTCAAAACCCTTTCATGTACTACTTTGCATTGTGAATATTCAAGAGTGACAAAATATTTCCAAATTTTGTTTGACTACTGATCCCTTGGGCTCTCTGCACCCCAGCAAGTTCACCCTCACACTATTACTTTGGCAGAGCATTTATGTCAGCTAGTTTATAAGAGGAGGTGCTGTCCAGAGGAGCTGTGGCGGGAAGGAGGCCATATGTTACACGCTCTCTGCTCGGTTTCCTCATCTGCAAAAAAGGAGAGTTGGATGTAATTACTCCAGGGCCCTATTTCTGCTCTAACATCGTTGCTCTGAGACTGAGTGTGGCACCTACAGGGCCCCACCCCCATTTAGATCACTCAGCCACTCAGGGGCAAGCTGAAGAACAACACAGCCAGACTAATCCAGGTGTATCAAAGTTAGAGATATGCTAATGCTAATATGTTAATGACTGATGAGCGAGGGTAATTGGAGATGGCAGGAGGGTATGAAGAAATTTCTTTCTAAGAGAAAATATTGCATTCAAAGAGCTTAAGAATGATTAATGGAGGGTCTGGAATTACAAAAAGCAACCAGTAGAAACTATTTGGAAGAAATTGCTCCGGGGAAGAAACCTGGAGCAGAGTGTGGGTCCAGATTGGGGCTGTTCTGTGTTTGGGACCCAGGGAGTGTTGGGGATTGGAGATGTGACTTGCAGAGGAGTGGGCTACAGGCCAGCGGAATGAGACCCCCAGAGAGCTGGCTCCGTGCTCGGACAGGGCTGGAGGCAGAGAGGCTGGGCGTGATCGTGTGGTTGAGTCTGTGGCCACTGCCCACTGCCCACCGTGGAGGGCAAACTCTGGTGTTGGGGGTTCACGCTGGAATGTCCTGTCTTTCTCTTAATGGAGAACTTGAGGGCGGCTGCACCGGTGCATCTCCCGGTCATGCTTGATCTCTGGTAGGAAACCTGAACCCTGGTCACAGAGACAGACGCTGAGGTCACCAGCCTTGCCTCTTCCTGTCCGGACCAGCGTGGTTGAGATTCCAGGCTCTGCTGCCACCATTTATAATCCTGTCAGTCGGCGCGTGAAGGATGGGGGAAGCCTGTCCGCCAGGGCGGTTCTGCCCTCAACCAGATGCTGCCTATCGAGGCCGCCTCTCCGGCCATTCCATCTCCTTCAGTGCCAGCCCCAGGGCACACCCCGCCTCCGTCCCCCCTGCCTCTCCGCCTCGCTCCGGTCAGTATCCGTGCCCCAGACAGCTTGGCCTCGAGCGGGCGCCAGGTGGCACTTCCGGCCCCTCGGCTCCCAGTGTGACAGATGGGTGGGTGAGCCCCTCCTGTCCCCCCTGCCACCTCACCCAGCCTCACTGTGGGACTACAGGGAGGGCGTTTGCTCTCTGGATTCCAGGGAGCCTGGAGCCGGGACACTGGGTGCACACAAGAAGTCAAAGACCTGGGTGGGGGGCTGCCTTCCCGGGGGGTGCCCAGCCCACTCTGGGGGTGGGGGCGAGCTGTCCTTGGCCCTCAGAGAAACAAGTCTCCATCCCTTGCTGGTGAACAGAGTCTTTCTCTGGAGCAACTCAAGCCTTCCAGCCTGATTCCTTCCAACCCAGAGGCCTTAAGGATCACCTGGCTCAGTTTTTTTCAGACTTTAAAAAATAATCCTGTGTTTTACTCAGATGAAACCTAATCCGGAAATCCAATAGTTTAGGGAGATCAAAACAGAGCTTCTTGTTATTAAACAGGGCTGTGCTTGCCTCTTCCTCCCTCCCCCTGTGCCCCTTCCGGGCGGGGGTGATGGGCCCAGCGCCTCAGAGGCCAGTCAAGGAGCCAGAGTTGTGGATGTGGGAAGTGAGGACCTTTATTTCACAGATGCGAGTTTCAGCTTTCCGCAATGAGAAGAATTCTGGAGGTGGGTGAGGGTTGCACGAGAACATGAGTGTAATTCCTGCCCCTGTACTGTAGGCTTAAAACCGTGAAGGTGGCATATTTTATGCTTGTGTAGTTGACCACAATTAAAAACAAAACACCCACTCAGGAATTTAGTCCCCTTTGCCCAGAGGGGAATGGTAAATGAGCTCTTCAGTGGCCAGGTTAAAACTCAAGCCCACAGCTGGTCCAGTTCTGGACTCCTACCCAGCTCCCTCGGGTAGGTCCTCATGTGACTCACTCCATCGAGGGGTCCCCGAGGAACGGAAAGTGGGGAGCCGGAAGCCAGCAAGGAGGAAGGTAGGCTGGAGGAGTCACTTCTCTCAGAGTTCTTGTCAGGAGGGCCCAGGCAGTCTCCCTCGTTGTAGGTGGGTTGCTGCATTTTCACCAAATGAGTTTTTTAATTGCTTGATTTACTTATCTCGTCTCGGATCTGCTGATATACTCCGCTGCCTTTTAATTGCTTGAAAAGTTGAGCAGTTTTTCATGTTTTAAGGAGTGCTGAATTGTATAATTAAAATACTAACAGTGTAAATCAACAGTGCAGAAGAAAGGCAGCAGAGAATTAAGCAAGTGTGTTGGCATAATAATAAAATCAAACTGGCATGAAGAGGGCGCATTACCGTGAAGATGCTGAATACTAATGGTGCCCAGCCTGGGGTGGGGGCAGTGCTCACAGGACCCTCACCTTTTTCTTGGGGGAGAGGGGACACGAACAAGCAGATTGCTGGCAGCGGAAGTTGGTGTGACTGAGGTGTTGGGCGGAGGCATGGCCTGGATGGGAGATGGCTTTTAATTAGTGTGTACTTCGGAGAGGGCTGGGGTCTGGGGCTCTGGGAGGCAAGAGGCTGGGGAAAGCCGAGATGTGAGAGAGATGTGAGGGAAAGTGAGTGTCCCCAGAGTCTCCTCTTCTTCGAGAGGTCTGCTTTAGCCTTAAGTGGATGGGCTATAAATATGGGGACATTCCTTCTCTGCCTGTCTCCATTCCTTTTTCCTCTCTTCCTCCCTTCTTGTCAAAGTGACAATCCAACACTATAGACATTTAACTGCAAGCATGAAAGCCCACTGTTGGCTTCTCCTGAAGTTCCTCCCTCTTCTTCCAGCAGGTGGACTCAGTTGGAGACAGGAGTGAAGGTGGAGGTGAGGGTTTGGTATTGATCTGAATGGAGTTGGAAAATTCTCAGGCTAAACTGGGTGAATGATTTTTAAAGCGTGCAAGGAAGAACACATGTCCAGGGACTTGCTCTGTGAAGAAAGAGTTTTGTGTCTGAAACTGAGGCCAGATTGACTCCAGTTTCCTAGGCTACATAGAACTTATCCAATTTTTCTCTGAGACTTGCTTTCTCAGATACAGCAGAGCCTGGACAATTTTCTGCAGATGATACAACCTGAACATGCACAGAGGCTAATGACCTTGAAGCTGAGAGAAACCACCGGCCAGGAACCAAAAGTAACAGGCTACCCAGAGGTGAGGGGCTCGTCCCCAGAAATTAAAAAAATCCAGTTATCTAAAGACGTATCTCTTCATACATCCCCATGTACGAGTCACTACTGAACAGCCAAATCTACATTCCTTTGCCCCAAACTACATTTTAGCAAATAAAATTTAACATTTTTGTTCACAAACCTGCTCTCCCAAATCAATATAAACCCCTGCCCTTAGACGGGGAGGCAAATTCAAACTTCTTCTGGACTCTTTGCTAGTTGACCTGCAATAAAACTTTCTTTTTTCAAAACCTGGTGCCATCATCATTGGCTTATAAGCACATACATTGGGTATTGAATCCATAGCTCCTCAAAGGCTCATGAATTCACATCCCATGGGATGTGGGTGTCACGGATGAAACTTTGTGAAATGCTGGGTTTAGGTAAAAAAAGCACTTTGCCTGAATCCTTGAGCTGTGGTCACATCCCAGACCCACTACCGACTGACCAGCTGTGTGACCTTGGGTAAGTTCTATAACCTCTCTGGGCCTCCAGTTCCCCACCTATCAAAAGAGGTTAGTGCTGCCCAGCTCTCAGGATCTGGGGAGGAGCAGACAGATAACAGAGTGGAAGATACAGCCTGGGGCTGTGGTGGAACAGGTGCCCGGTGGAGGCTAGTCTAGCTGTGGTGCCCAGGTGGAGGAAACTCCCTGCCAGCTACTTCCTGCCTCACCAGAAACAAGGAGTTGTCAAAGATCAAGGTGGGTTATGGGGGTTGGGAGTGGGAGGAGAGGTGGAATCAGGCTCTAGAAAATGAAACCAATTTTATAAATAAATGTAAATTGCAACATTAAGAACCCAAATTCATGCAAGAAATGCTCTACGCTGAACAAAATATCAAAATTTAAAGATTTAAATTTAAAGATGGAGTCTGACCCTACATTGCATACCTCATCTCCCTGATCTCTTCCTGTTCTTCTCCCTGATCCCAGGCCTGAGAGCTAACCCTTCTGCACTTGCTGGGGGTCCTCCGAGGGGTCTGCTCTGGGAACCCACCCCCGAAAGCTAAGCAGGGCCAGATCCTACCCCCACCTGGGATCTCTCATGCCTGAAGTAAGTGCTGTGTGGACAGAGGTGGGCCTGGGTCTCACTGGGCCTTTCCTGGCAGGGGGGCCCCTGGGGTCGTGGTGCTCATTCACAGTTGGGGGTCCCCGGAGATTCCCCGGGACAAGGACCTTCTCTACCAGCCTCTGCTCTGCATCCCACCCAAGCTGCTGAGCGGATCTCCACTCCTCCTTATCGCCTGTTCTTGGCTCATCTCCAGAAGCCCTGGAGCCTCCCCCTCCCTGGACACGACCTTGCTCTCCTGAGTATCGAGCCCTTCCCCCATGGCCCTGTCATGCGCTCATTCATCTTTCCCCAACCCCCGCCCCAGCTTGAAATTCCTAAGGTAGAGACCCTGCAAGCAGGTCTCTAGCCCAGGGCATCAGGGTCATCCCTGGGCATTTGAACCAAACCAGCCTGGAGGTTCCAGTTGGGGCGGGAGGGGTGGGGCGGGGATCGGGTTACTCCCTCCTCAACACTGGGCCTGTTCCTTCGAGGTCACTGCAGGCTGCACAGTGCCTTTTGGGGTGGTGATTGGAACCCGGGACTCGGGCTGTGCAGTGTCGTGTCCCTACTAGGGGAGCGTCTGGTGAACCCGAGCCTCGGCCGGCCTGCGGCAGCGGCCCCCAGCCAGCGCGGCCCCTGCTCATCGACTCCGTCCGTTCAATCTTCACGACCGCCGTGCTGGTCGGCAGCACTGTTCCCACTTTACGGAGGAGTAAACTGATGCCTAGACCAGCGACAGTGATGACATTTGCAAAGCTACTAGATAGGGGGGCAAAATTGGCTCCCAGGTGGCCTGGCTCCAAGCCTAAATGCCTGAGCTCTATGCTCTGGTGCCTTGTGGTCAGCAGAGAGGGGGAGCCCCCTCACATTTGGGGCTTTTCTGGGCTGGCAGACCTCAAGCCTGAGGGATTTCCTCTGACGATGCTCTTTCTGCCACAGAGGAAGAGAATAGGAGGGGTCTTCACTCTAGGACCCCTGCTTGTGCCACGTCTCCCATCTCCCTTCACTTTGGAGGACCCCCTGTCTCCCCCCTCCCTTCCTGATTCTCACCCCAACAGGTGGGGCTGCTGGTAGTTGCTCTCATTAGTAAAATTCCTGTGGGGCTGTCCCCACCTGAGCCCACTTACATTGATAAGCTGCTGCAGACCTGCCGGTTGGTATTTATAACAGCCCATTCCTCACCCCGTGATGGATGGCTCAGCTCACGTGCCCGGATCAATATGCCCTCGTAGCATTTACATACTTTTATTATTAATAAGCAATAAGTCACCCAGGCAGCCCCGCTCTACTGGGCTTTCACTGTGTTCTGCGCAGACAGCTGACCTTGTCCTGTGTCCCTTGCGCTGGTCCTGATGGCTGGTATTGATCCTCTGGGCCCGCAGGGGCCCGGCGGGCTCGGAGAGCCAGGAAGCCGCAGGACTGCTCCGCCGTGTTGAGGGGTCTGCTCGTCCTGCCCTGGGGTGGAGGGGGCCTTCCTGTGCAATGCCCCTCCCAGGCAGCAGCGGCCGGGTGCTGGGTGGCTTTCCTCTTCATGTCTCCTTCTCCAGCCCAGCCTGCGTGCCCACGCCCGCCTCACCCAGGTGCCCATCAGAGCACGCCCGGGCTCTCACCAGCCTCCTGACTGGCCCCTGGCCAGCCCTGCCCCTAAATCCCACTCCTTCCGCTGGGGATGTTGCTTCCTGTCTTCCCACCGAGTGCCTGCCTGGACTCACCTCTGCTCTGAAATCTATTCTTTTCACATACCGACTCCTCTGCCTGGTGTCAAGGCCCTCGGTGATCTACCTGCCAGACACCTGAGGTCCCACTTCTTCCTGATCTGCACCTCCACTTGCCTGACCGTTTGTGTACACACACACACACACACACACACACACACACACACACACACACACACACACACACTTTGCTTATTCTGTTCCATGCACCTAGACCGCCCTTCCAGCCATCTCCATCAGTATGGAATCTATTCATTCTTCCAGGTCAGCTCATGTCACCTGCTCCATAGGCTGCCTAGCTTTTTGGGAGACCATCAACCCCCTCTCAACTCCTCTCTTCCGCTTTTGTTGTCCATTCTGTAAATATTTGTAAGTGCCTACAATGTGCCAGGGTGCTGGACTAGCTTTTTGAGTTATAATGGTAACAAAAATCAGTCGCAAAGTCTGGTGCAAAAGGAAGATTTGCACAAGGGAAAAAAGTGCCAAATTAAATGGGGATTAGTCCTCTGAAGGGGAGATACCATTTGGTGTTAGTGAAGCTGGGTAGAGGGGGTGGGCTGGTCAGGCAGAGCAGGAGGTCTTCATGTTGGAGGAGAGGGAGTGGGGAGCAACTCAGGCCTCGGGCACAGCATGTGCAAAGGTCCTGTGGCAGGAAGGAGGCAGCGAGTTCAGCGAGGCTGATGCACAGAATGCAGGATGGGGAAGGAGCAAAGTGAGGTGGAGCTGGTGGGTTGGAGGCCAGATTGGTTCTTTTTCACAAGGAACTAGAAATCCAGCAGAAAACTTTAAGTGGAGTGGGAACTTTCGTTTGTATTCTGAAAAGCTCATTCTTGCTGTGTGACAATGGGTGGGAGGGAGCTCGGCAGGCTGTGGGGAGGCCATGAGGGGCCCTCTCAGCGGTCGGGGCAGGAGGTGAGTGTGGGAGGCCATGTGCTGGAGAGCAGCAGACCAGCGAGCGGCATTTAGGATGCGAAGCCATCAGGATTCAGTGACATTTAGGTGTGGGGAGATGGCGCGGAGGCGGGGTGCCCAGTTTCTGACTCATGGCGTTGGACAGAGCCCTTCACTGAGAGGGGGAGACTAGAAGAAGGTCAAGTAGTGGTGCTGGGGGCACAGATTGGATCTGGACGTGTTGTTTCAGCACCCAGGAGGCTATGCCAGGTGGGGGACTCAGAAGGGAACCTTTGCCTGAGGACACAGACCATGATAAAGGATGGCAGGGAGGACAGTCCTGGGGAGGAGGGAGTGAGGGAGGAAGGAGGAGCAGGGCCATGCATGGACAGCTCTGTCCTTTCCTCTGGGCCCTGGGGTACACTTTGGGCACCCCGGCGGTACGTTATGGGTGCTCACCGGCCATCCCACGCCTGCCATAGGGCCCGCTCTGCCTTGCCCTCCAGCTGTGCTGGCAGGTGGCTGTGTCTTGGCTTTGCACGTGTCCCCTTTGCAGTGACGCTGAGACATCTGCCAACAGCAAGCCCTGTGCCACCCTGGGCTGAGATGACTCACCATTCAGACTCGGGAACAGAGCTTCGGAGGGGTTTCCATTCGTTCATCGGCACGGAGCAAACCACTCCTGAGCTCAGAGTCTACAAAATGATAAGCAGCACGTATTTTGCTTGTTGAGTGTGCACTTGGGCAGAGACAGCTCAAGGGTGTCTGGGAGGCGCAGCTGGAGCTGGGGACCCACTTTTTTTTTTTTTAAAGATTTATTTATTTATGCATACAAGAACTGGGGTGTAGGCCAGAGGTGTGTGGCGGGGTGTGTGTGAGAGGACTCCCCAGAGACAGAGTGGGGAGCAGAACAGGCGGATCCACTGAAACCCACTGCTGAGGGGAGCAGCAGGGAGACAGGAGGGGTCTGCTGCGCCCTGTGGGAAGCTCCCTGGCCGGGGATTGAACTCGTGCTGCAGTGGCTGCAGATAGCTTCATAGTGCTGAGACTTAACCCCTGCGCCACCAGGGAGGCCCATGGGTGACCCACTTTCAAGATGGTCCAGTCACATGGCTGCAAGGTGGGTCTGGCCACGACCAGCACTGTCCATTAACATGGCCTCTGGGAATAGAAAGTGGGCGCACTCGGCCTTTTCCCAGGGGCGGGGCTTGAAAGTTGCAGCCTCTGTGGCCGGTTTGTTCCCCAGGAAGGTCACCAGGAGTGACCTTCTCTGCCCTTCCCGCCCCACCTTGCTGTGCGGTGAGCGTGGACGTGCCTGGCCCGGGTCCTCGTCCTGCCTCGGGTATGGCTGTCCCCTCCTCCAGGTGGCGCCTGCTTTCCCTGTGATGTCACCCCTCTGGATATTTACCTCAGCAGCAGCTATTTATTTTGCTCTTTATATCCTCCCTTCTAGGAAAGATTTAAAGCAGACAGAAGGAATACATAAAACATAAGAAGACTGTAAATTAAAAGTCTGAGCGGAAGAAGAGAGGGTGCAGAATGGAGCAGAAAAACGATTCGAACGTGTGGCCCACGGGGATGACGCCGAAACAGGTTTAGTTCCCAGTTTTCCAGTAATCAGAGTGAAAGGGGCGACACAGTCAAGTCTGTGTTCACAGCGTCCAGAAGATGAAAAGGATTCACAGTCACAACTGAGCTGGCGGAGAAAACATCAGACAGATCGGAACTGGGAAAATACAGCGGAAAAGGCGGCCGGGACATCCTCTTAACCGGTGGTTTTCAACCCAGGGGCGGTTTTGTCCTCAAGGGAAAGGTTGGCCAAGTCTGGAGACATTTTGGTTGTCACAACAGGGATGGGGGAGAGCTTGCCATTTGCACCCAGAAAGTGGGGTTCAAGGGTGCTGCTAAATGCCTAACAGAACACACGACAGCCCCCCCCCAACAAAGAATCACATCAGCCCATATGGCAACCGTTCCCAGTTGAGAAACTGACCCCACCCTTTCTTGGGGCTGGAGACACAGCTGTCCCCAAAGCAAGTCACTCTGGGCCATCTGTAGCTCAGCCGTGCTGGAAGGCACTCAGATGGTCTTGGCACCGTCTTTGGGGATGGCGCTTTGGATTCCTCGAATCTTAGGACGGGGAGCCGGCGTCTCCATCGATCAGCGTGATGCTGTCCCTGGCCGGGCCCCAGTGCTTGGCTGGAGTCAGGTCCAGGCAGGAGCAGCCCAGCCCAGCCTGCCTCTAATGGACTCGCAGCCCAGGGGCAGAGCCCCTCCCTGGGGCGGCCCGGCTAGATCCAGCTCTGTGCGAGCCAGGGACTCGGTACTGCGGGAGGCGATGTGAGCCTGGTGGACAGGGCAGCCTTAGCAGGACCTGCTGCCCACACTCTCTTCTGCCTCACGATCTGGCACAGACTCTCCCGCCTGAGATGGGGGTTCAGAGGGAAGACCGGGCGTCGTAGGGAGCACTGGGAGGGCGACCTCAGCAGACCCCGGCGGGCCTGCTGATGGACTCGAACATCCTGCCCTGCGCTGCACAAGGCGGGCGCGGCCACGCTGCTGGCCATCCTTTCTGTGCTGGTCTTAAAACATGGCCCCTGAGCTCTCTGCTGCGTCTCCCATCAAAAGGTGGGGTCCATCTCTTTGCCGGGCATCTGGGCCCTGTGACCACTTGAGCAATAGAAGGTGAGAAGTGACGCTGCCTGGGAGGAAGCCGAGAGCCGCGTGGAGGTCAGTGTGGCGTGACGGGCAGCGGAAGCAACTGAAGTGACTGACAACAGCCACGGACGGCACCCAGCAAGGGGTGTTAAGGCGACCCCAGCCCACCGTCGGGTCTGCCCCGCTGTGTGGGGCAGAGAGATGAGCTGTCTGCCCAAACTGCAGATTCAGGAGCCAAATTTGTGATGGTTGTCAATTTAGGGCTCTCCTTTTAGGGTGGTTTCCTGTGGAGCAGCAGACACAGAAACTTCTTGTCATTCGACACACGTTTTTTAGCCCCAGTTGCCAGTCAGCCGCAATTCCGGGCGCCATGAATACCGCAGCTGAGAAAATGAGCGCGTGTCCTCCCGCTGCTGGTGCCTGCGTTCTGATGAAGGAGACAGACAGCAAGGAAGAAAAATGAATGAAATAATGGCTTGGTGGGGGAGAAAAGAAAAGCCAAGGAGGGAAAAAGATGTACATGGGGGAGCACTATAAAGGGCTGGGAGGAAACCGGAGGTCAGCCACGTGCGTGCCTGGAGGAAGGGCTTTCCAGGCAGAAGGAACAGCCAGTGCAAAGGCCCTGAGGCAGGAGTGTGTCTGGAGTGTGTGAGGACTACCCAGGGTGGCTGAACAGAGTGTGTTCAGGGTGGCGGCGGGTCAGATAGTGTGGTCCCTGTAAGGAGGAGTAACACATCTTAGCAGGATCGCTTTGGCAGTGAGAGGTTCAAAGATGGAATCGGGAGTCCATTTAGGAGGCCATTGCTCGAGTGGTGGAAGGGGATAAGCCGGGCTGGGGGCAGTGAAAGTGGTGGATAATGGTCAAGATCCTGACCCGCTTTGGAGCCAGAGGTGCTGGGATTTGCTGCAGGACGGGACACAGGTGGAATGGAAAGAGAATTTGAACATATCTAAAGGATTTGGAAACAACTGGAAAGATGGATTTGCCCTTGGCTAAAATGGGAAAGACGGGGAAAGAAGCATTTGTGTGTGAAGGGAGAGATTTCAGAAGTTCCTTTGGGGCAAGTTAAGTTTGATGTCCTGTGTCCAGCAGCCTCAGCAGTGACCCTGATGGTCCCCACTTCCTGCTGTCCCCTCCACACTGAAGCCATAAAGTGTCACTTCTGAGATTCGGCCTCGTATCTGTCTTGTTCTGTGTCTTTCTGGGGAAAGCCAGCTGCTGTATCACGAGCAGCTCTAGAGAGGGACCTGGGTGGTGAGAAGTGGAAGCCGCAGCTGGTAGCCACACCAGTGAGCTTGGAAGCCGATTCTCCGGCCCCGGTCCAGCCTTCAGATGATGCAGCCCCAACCGGCGTGATGACTGCTGTCTCACGAGAGCCCTGAGCTGAACCACCCAGCTGTGCGGCCCCCATCCCTGAGCTGCAGAGACCGTGCGAGCCCACGAATGCTGGGCATTGCGCATCCTTTTTAGGCAGCAGTAGACAATCGATACAAAGCTGTATTAAGCGCCGAGTAGAAATGTCAAGTAGGCGGCTGGATCTACGAGCCTGGGATTCAGGGAAGCGGTTCGGGCTGGAATATAAATGTGGAAGCCGTCAATATATGGATGATATTAAAAGCCACCTGGAGCAGAGAAGACTCCTTTTGTGGAAGCTCTTCCAGCTACCTCGGTCCGTCCTCTGTGCTGCCTCATCGTTGGCCTTGACTTTGCTGTGACATTGTGCTGAGATGGCTTTGTGCCTGATCTCCCATTAGGTTCTGAAATAACTTCGTTTCCTCGGGATCTGCTTCTGAGTCTGGCACAAACAGCAGATACTCTGTAAATGGTTTTGGAAAGCACAAAGGCACGCTGGGCCTGAGAGGGTGAAGCCGCGGCGAGAGGGGCCTCCGAGAAAATCTGGGCTAACGTCCACCTGCCGACTTCCGTCTCTCAGGGGCCCTCCCCACCTTGGAAGGCCCCCCCTTCCTGTGCTCATGTGCAGCAAGCCGAAAAGCCTAGAATTAACATCCCCCTGGAGCAGCCCTCAGCCGAGGACGCTGACGTCAGTGCTCCAGCTTACCCCCGAGGAGGGGCTTGGGGTCAGCCGCTCCAAATGGTGCGCTTTGCATTGCTCCTCAGCGCTGCCCCTGGCAGGCGGCTGAGCTGACCTCGCGGGTATCCGACTTCCTACACTTCTTTCCCGACTGCCTTCCATTCCCTGAATCACTTCACCACTTCTCTGCTGGGGCCCCCTGGATCTCTTGAATTTTAGTGACCTGTGCGAAAGCCTTCTCTGAGGGCCTCTTCCCGGGGAGCCACAGTCCCGGAGAAGCAGAAATGGGCTAGATGGAAAAGTAAAGGAATGGCCGGGGGCCGGGGTTTGGCCTGAATGTCGAGCGTCCTGGGGAAACTGAGCCCCAAGAACATGATCCGTCCACTCTGAGGAGAGGACAACGAACCTTCCAACTTGGGTTTGGAGGGTTGTGAGTCACACCAGCCTCGTGATCAAGGAGCTCTGCCCTTGGCCCATAGCTTTGACCTTGGCAGGGTCACTTTCTTCCCTGGAAGGGGAGAGCAGCTCCTGGGGTCACGCTGCTCAGCACAGACTGCAGCTGGCCCCACCAGGAGGTGCAGGACGGCTTCTGAGCTAAGGGTGCCCCTTCCAGGCATGGCAGCCTCTTGCTAAAGTGTCGGCGGTGTGAGCAGGGGTTACCCAGAGCTCAGAGCATACGCCCCCTTCTGGGTGATTTCTGAGGCTTGGGTGGCAGGGGGTCAGAGAGCACTGAGCACTGGTTGGTGGTGGTGGCTGTGTCCTAGAGCACCCCCTCCCCTCCCCTTAATTTCTACCCAGCCTCACCCCACACTCAGAGTCTCTTTGGCTCGGGGTCTCAACTCCCCCTGCTTTGGGTCCTCTTGTTCCCACTTCCCTCTGGCTGTTGCGTCCCGGCAGGAGGGGCCCAGAGCCTGGGGGAACCAGCCTGCTCGGTGCCTTCCTTCTGCCACCACCCCTGTGGGGCTCCCCAAAGAAGGCAAGTTTCAGGGGGCAGCACCAGATTTGCTGTGATGAGTGGGTCCCGCTGGCAGACAGATTTGTCCAACAGCCGGCACCCACCTCCCAGGGCAATGTAAAGCTGCCCTCGAGTGGTCCCGCTCTCAAGGAGTCAAGGGGGCAAGCGAGACAACATCAAGGCCAGGGGTTAAAGTCTCAGTGCTATCAAGCTAGCGCAGCCACTGCAGCATGAGTTCGAGTTCGATCCCCGGCCAGGGAGCTTCCCACAGGGCGCAGCAGACCTCTCCTGTCTCCCCGCTGCTCCCCTCAGCAGTGTATTTCGGTCAACCCACCTGTTCTGCTCCCCACTCTGCCTCTGGTGAATCCTCTCACCCCCCACCCTGCACTACTGGTCTGCACCCCACCTCTTGTATGCATAAGTAAATAAATCTTAAAAAAAAAAAACACAGGGAGAGCAGTTGATGCCCAGGTACAAGGGGAGTGAGCGCCAGATGCTGTCCCACAACTGACCCGTCTGTCCCTCCCAGCCGTGCTCCAGGTCATCAGCCTCAGGGTGCTCCCCACGCGCCTGGAGCCCTAGCCGGAATAACTCAGGCTGGGCAGTGCTGGGGGTGGAGTTGTGAGGGGCCAGAGCTCGCGGGCATTTCCCTAGTGTGGTCCCCCTCATCCTCCACCAAAGGCTCTGCTCCAGCTGGGGGCCGTCCTAGAGTGGGGGTGGCGGGGTGTCTAGGTGACAGCGTTCCCCAGGCCATTCTCTCCCCCCTTTGCCATCTTGGCAAAAGGTCCCATCCAAGGCCAGCTTCATGGACCCTGCGAGCGGACCCTGCACTTAAACAGGCCGCAGCTTGGTTGAAAGTGCAGCTGTCACCCCTCCCTTGAAACTCCTGAGACTTCGACCCTTTTCCTTTTGTGCCTGGTTCCTTAGCGAAGCTCTCCTGGAGAGTGGAGAGCCCTGTCCGTCTCCTCCTGGCCCACTTCACATCAGGTAAATGGAGTCGGAACGAACCTCGATAACTTGCCTGAGGCTTCGTGGCTACCAAGTGGCAGAGCTGGGATTTGAACCCAGGACCTTGGCCTCGGAGCACTGCTCCTCCTGTTTGTAGAGCCAGGATGACAGGCCTGAGATGGAAATCTGCAGCCTTTTCATCTATAAGCTGATTGCTTCTCCTTTGATGGGAAAGTCACAAGCTTCGGGCCTCTGTTTCTCTGCTCACAATTCCGGTTGTTTTTTGATTGTCTTGGCCCAGGTCTAGTTCAAAGCCGCCCCGCTGGGCTGAATCGCTAATGCAGCTGCCCTGACCTCCGGAGATGGGAGATGGAGAGGCTGGGAGACGGAGATGGAGAGGCTGGCCTCTCTCCTGCACTGGGCTTCCTCCCAGGCCTGCCACCACCTGCTGCTTCCAGAGAGACCCTCCCTCCCGGGCTGCAGCCCGAAGCGCCAGCCCTGACATGACAGATGAGGACCGGAAATTTGGAAGGGGCTTAATGCTCTTGCCGGCTGCCTGTAATTTTATTTCGAAGGGAAGGAGAAGGGGAGGAGGCATGGGCAGACAGGAGACATTTCCCCTGATGGGGAGAGCAGTGAATCAAGATAAATGGGGGCTCCTTTTGGACACTTGTTCTGACCACCAAACTGTTTTCCTGGCAGACAGACACACGTCCCGATACCTGCCTGGGGGGCCCGGGTGAGTGACAGCCGCAGGCGTGCTGGGCCTGCGCCCAGCAGATGCTGGGAGGGCTTCACGGCCTCTGTCTTTGGTTCTGGGTGTCTGGCCAACACAGCCGCTTTGCAGCCCACTGGACCTTGGGCGGCCAAGGAGAGGGAGATGAACCCGTAGCGAGTGACCCCAGCCCAAGTCTGGTTCATCTGCTCATTCATTTCTGCGGCCCCGGAGGTACAATTCTGAGTTGAACCAGAGGGTTCTGCTTTTCCCCATGTGAGCTTGAACCCCTACACCTCCTCGCTGGGTGAGCTTGGGCACACTCCCCAACCTCTCAGAGCTTCATGGAACTCCCCAGGGGCTCAGGAAAGCCCGATGGGTTCCTAGCGTAGGGGTGAGCGTCAGAGTTTGCATATCAAGTACCTGGCCCAAGATCTGGCCCGCACACAGGTCCCCAACACACCCGCTGTGTTTCCTGGGCCTGATCACGGCTGGACTCTGGGAGGGGAGGGGTGAGGGGAACGGAGCCCCAGGTTTGTGTCCTGTTTATAAATGCCCAGGGGCCAGGGGAAAACACAATTCAAAGAAATAGATGCTGGCACGTGAGTCTCAGCAGCCGCCCCCCCCCCAGCTGCACGTTCGAAGCTCCAGGGGGGACCCAGCTCTCCTTCCTCCCTCGTTATTTAAAGTCGGAGGGGTGTATAAATCAACCAAAATAATTCACGAGAATCATTAGCGACTCCAAGGCAGCATCTTTTACCGGCAGCATTAAATTAAAAACAGCGCAAAACTGCAGCTTTTTAAAACACATCAGCTCCGTTTCCTCCCCCTGCCTGCTGTAATCGAAGGCTGCTGGGATCTAATGAAATGAAATTAGCATCTCCAGTCCCCCTCTGGCGACTGCTTACTTGAGAACGTGTCTTTGCAATGGGGAGCTGAAGGGAGATGTCAGCCTGACCAAGGCAGGTGGGGGAGTGGGGGTAGGGGGGAGGGGGGCGCCGCCTTGACTCCTGCAGCCCCCCTTTCATGCCTCCAACTCACCACCTGCCCTTCCGGCACCACCAGCTGCTGGGAACGGGGTGCCATGTTGCAGTAGGGCCCACAGGGAGCTCTGGATTCGCTCTGCCAGTTTTCCCTTTCAGCATCTGGGGGGACCTGACGCCCCGGTCCTGGTCAGCCCGACATGGTTCCTGTGACAACGCAGAGCAAGACCATATCCTTGCAAATGGGGTGCCCCTGCCCGCCCCTGTCAGCAGGCCTCTCTCATCTGGTGTCCCGTCAGCCAGCTGGGCATAGGACCCAGAGACTTTGTAGGGGCGACTGTTCTAGCTTTTATTTTATTTTAGTTATTTATACATACAAGAGCTGGGGTGCAGGCCAGAGGTGTGAGGATTCACCAGAGACAGAGTGGGGAGTAGAAAAGCCGAATCTACTGAAGCACACTGCTGAGGGGAGCAGCGGGGAGACAGGAGAGGTCTGCTGCGCCCTGTGGGAAGCTCCCTGGCCGGGGATCGAACTCGTGCTGCAGTGGCTGGTGTGTTTTAGCTTTTAAAGGATGAATCCTTGGATGTCTGCAGATCACTCACCTGGGCTGCTACCAGGGCCCCTTTCCGGGTTTTCAAGTGGGTGCTGGCGTTTGCGGGGAGCAACTGTCCATTGTCAGGTTGTTTGTGTGCTGCAGGGTGTCTGCTCTGCCCACTCCAGGCAGGAGCCCCCCCCCTGCCCCCCCAGTCAAGGCAGGAAGGAAAATGCTGAGCAGGTTTCAAGTGCCCTGGGTGGGGGGGTCGGTCTGTGGGCATGTGGGGTGGTAAGGTGCCACCCTAGCTAGGGACCACTCACTCCGCTGCCTGCTCCCAGCCTCCTCTTCCTAGCTCGAGGATGTGTCTGCGCTGGCAGGAGATGCAGGAGGGGAAGGAGGGACATGCAGGTGGTAGGTACTCAAATCAGGGCAAAATCCTGCAAATCAAAGCCCAGAACATTCTGGGGCCAGGCCAGGTTACTCACAGCTGCCTGGCTTCCTCTGACTGGAGAACGTGACAGCCCCTGGTCTCTTTGGAGAAGCTGAATGACGGGGAGGAGGGGCAGAGAAGGACTCTGGGTTGGGGGTACGGGGCTGTGGTCCCTATCCCTGATTCGGCCCTGCTGTCAACGTCCTGACCCCAGGCCACCAGCTCTGCTCAGCCCCTTCCCAGACAAACAGGGAGCCCCCCTGCCAGGGCTGGGCTCTGCCTCCCCGCCTCCACCCAGGCCCAGATCGGCCCGGAGGCCTGGATGGCGACCGTATGTTGAGGATGCTTGATGGCGGGGCTGGGAGCCGGAAGGGCTGTTTGGGAAGGGCGCTCCGTCAGAGCGGGTTTACGTACACAAGGGCGAGCGTCTTTTTATTATGCATAATTATGTGCTTCTTAATGTACAGGCCTCCCCAGCCATTCTTCCCTCCCTGGGCAACACGGCAGCCTGGATAGGTGTGTGTTTGCGGGGCTGCGGCAGGGGCTGGAGATGGCTGCTCCCTTCTCCTTGACCTGGTGAGCTCTGAGTGCCGAGATGAGGGTCCCGCTGCTCTCTCGGAGAGAACCAGCCTCCCGAGCGGGGCTGGGGAGACCAGCCGCGGCGGCGGCCACGTGGAAGTGCTGCCGATTGTGGTGTCAAGCCCCATCTTGCTCCCTCTTTGACTCAGAGTCGGAGACTCGGATTTACATCCCGCTGTCATCCCACAAGGAAAATACTAGATCCTGCAAAGCATTTTAGCGTTGCGCCTTGCAGTCGTCTCCTCTGCTCCTGGAACTTCAGACTCCAAAGCTGACACAGGGGAATGAATCAGTCCCCGAGAGTCAGAGCTTGGGCGACTCTTTCCATGATCCTAATGACGCTGATGATGGCGGCGGCGGCCCAAGGTTTTGGGGTTATGCAGGATAATGGTGATAAAGAGCCAGGCCTCTGGGGATCTGACCTGGGTTCAAATCCAGACTCCATCACCGACGAGTGGGGTGACCTGGGCTTGCCATTTAGCCTCTGGTTGTTAAAATGGGAATAATGTTGACAGGCAGCTAGGGCAGGGCTGTCTCAGCACCCAGAGATGGTGGATGGATGGTAGGAACAACTTGACACATTTCCAGCACCCCAGAAACACTTGCCAGGGCTGATAAAGCCTGGGGGAGCTGAGACACATCTGTGGGGGGCACGACAGACCCTCTGCCCTAACCTGATAAAATGACACTCTAGAAGCGCCTGTGTAGTACACCCCAGGAAGGGAAAGAGTGGGCAGCCCCTGCACCCCATTAAGCCAGGAATCCCCCAACTTTTGTTCTTCTGTGGACTCTGCCCACTTGGGCCCCCTTCCCGAGTGTCCTTTGCTAAATAAACTTTTCTTTGCGTGGACATGGCTTTGAATTCTTTCCCGGCCAGAGCCAAGAACCGATGACCCGGCTCAACCTGGTAACAATATTAGTTCCTGCTGGTGGCCTCCCTGGTAGCACAGGGGTTAAAGCTTCAGCACTATGAAGCTATCAGCAGCCACTGCGGCAGGAGTTCGATCCCCAGCCAGGGAGATTCCCACAGGGCGCAGCACACCTCTCCTGTCTCCCCGCTGCTCCCCTCAGCAGTGTACTTCAGTAGATTCACTGTTCTGCTCCCCACTGTCTCTGAATCCTCTCACTATCCCCCCGAACCTCTGCCTACACCCCAGTTTTTCTATGCATAAATAAATAAAACAAATCTTTAAAAATAATATTAGTCCTTGCACCATGGGCAGAACCTGGCACATCAGAGGTGCTTTGTAAATGGTCCTTTCGACTTCATTCCCGATGCCCCGGGCACCACCCACCTGTAGTGGACACTCACCGAGGAGCTGCCGAACGAGGACGGAGGCGCGCTGGCTTTGCCATCAGGTGTCTCTGGTCTGCCCACGCGGGGCCAGGTGGTCAGCCTGGGCTTGTCCAGCCATAAAGTGGTGAAGTAAGAGACCACCTCAGGCTTGTAGGGTCCCGTTACCTGAGAGACAGCAAGAGAAAGCGCCCTGAATGTGGGGCGGTGCTTCCCGCCCGCTCTTAAAGGTGCCTGGGAGTCCAGTGAGGCGCGTTTACTATTTGAAAGTGTTTTTATTTCCACATCCATGGTTTTCTCAGAACAGCCCGCGGGTGGCACAGGCCTGTGACGGCCCCCATTTCACAAGTGGGGCTCAGAGAGGGCAGGAGACTTGGCTGAGCTGCACAGCAGGTCGGCTGCAAAGTCCCAAGCCCAGGCCCTACACACGCCCTGCTAGTAAACCGCTTGTCACTTTAATTCCAATGCTGGTTATTTGCGCCTTTGCGAATGTCCCCGAACTTACAACATAGCTGCTGGGGCTCTGGGCTGCGCTGCGAATCTCCCTCTCCCCTTCCTCAGTGCCTGCTTCCACAAGCAGCCCTCCCCTGGGATGGAAGCAGCAGGGGTAGGAGCCAGAGGTTGTCACTCCCGAGAGCCCAGCGAGGGGTAGGCGACTTGGGGATCTGAGGGGCACACCCCCTGTGGACACAGAGATGGGAAGCAGACCGCTGTGTGGGGCAGGGCGTGCTTCCACCCCCCTGCCTGGGACTCGATGGGGAGGTATCCATTATCCAGCGCTATTGATTTGTTCTGTGACCTCTGTTGACCCAGTCAAGGTACCCTAAATGTCCTCTACTCATATGCCCCCCAAACTTTGTTAGTCAGGCAGTTACTGCAATTTCTCAGACTTATCAGGGGAGCCTGTGTTTTTATGTGCGAATCTAGCAAGACTGGGGCCTGGAGACTCCCCGGGGTGGGGGGTGGGGGGTGGGGCGGCCCTCCCAGCCCCCCTCTGCAGTGCGGGGAGCTCCCCCACCGACGTGGGGGGACCTGAGCCAGGCAGATGCCGAGTTCTCAGATGTAGCCCAGAGGAGGCTGCCAACTGACAGCCAAAGAGCCGACCTTGGTAATAGAGAGATTTACCCTCTGAAGGGCAACCGCCCTGTCAAGCGATTACTTCCTAAGCACTTTCCTCGTAAGAGTTCTGGATTTGTCTCAGGGACATGGCGGCCCCCATTACTTCTCTCCCCTTCCCACCACCATCTATCCCCCAGAGATTTAGAGTGGAGAGGCGATCTTCCCTCTCACTTCCATTACGTTAGCGCCTGAGTTACGGAGCCATTATCCCTGAGAAGTTCTTCATTCGACCTCAGGCCGCAAAATCAAGCAGCTGCAGACCCGACTTCCTTCTGCGTGTGGGTGGTTCCTGCCCTGGACCTTTGGGGGCTACGGGTCCCCCCATTCATTTAGCTCCTTTACCTAAGGCTGGTGGGTAGTGGCTAAGTGACCTTGACCTCTCTGAAATGTATTTTCCTACTTTGTAAAACCAGGAAGTTGAGGGAGATGCCTTTGAAAGACCCCCACCTTCCGTGATTTCTCTCATTCAACCCTCCAGGTCGCCAAGACCCCCACCCCAACACAACGGAGTCTAGAGGTCTCCCCAAACTTGACCCCATCTCACCATGCAAAGCCAGCTACTCACAAGGAGGGGCGGGGGGGTGGGAAATTGATCAAGCTGATACAAGGCAGGGAAGGAAAGACATAGCCCGAGATTCTCTCATTCAATGAACAAAGTGCATTCGGAATTGATTTTCCCCCCTCCTGTTTACCATGGTTATTTCCCCCTCTGGTGCAGGGAAGAAAGGCTCTGCATCAAGATTAGTTGCTCCACAGTGAGACTGCAATTTGCCCAATGTGCTTATGATTTTGGGAGCCCAAGCACCACTCACAATAACCCGAGTCCCTGCCCTTGCTTTGCTTTCTTTTCCCCTACACACAGGGTCTGGAAGAGAGATTGATTCTTCCTGACTTGTCATTTAGGGGCTCTGTTAAGGTCTCGGGGAGCCTGGCTGCTCTGGTGGGCAGGTCTGTCCTGGGGAAAGCTGGTACCCACAGTCTGTCTCGAGGGCCTCCCAGGGTGTGGGTTTCCTAGGTGGGTGAGGACCGTCAGGAGCTCCCCCAACGGCTGCAAGAAAGGCCCTCTCCTGTTACTGCTGGGTCCATCGTGGTGGGGGAAGGGAGAGGGAGCAGCGCTGTGATAAGGATGAAAGAAAATGAATGTGTTTGCAAAGTTTCCCCCAGGCCCAGCAGGATCCTGCAAAACTGTAATCCTATTTTGTAAATAGATGGAATTGCCTTTCTTTTTCCCTTGTTTAACCCAGTGGAGATGCAAAGCCAGCTGTTATCTCTTTCTTCTTTGTCTCTCTCAGCACAACTGAGGAATGGAAGGCCGTGGTTTGCCAGGCCATGAGGCCCAGGTCGCGGCCCCAGAGGTCCGTTCAGTTTCTCTCTGGGCCCAGCCAGTGCCCACACGGTGCCTGCGATCCGGACTCCGCACTCCAGTTGGGACCATGGGCGACAGCACGGGCGGTGCCCCTGGATCCTCTGACCCGGCGGGGTGGTGTCCTGGGAGCAGAGGCTGGGGTCACCCACCACATCTCAGTCGCAAGGCACAGCCCAGCACGGGTGCAAATCCGGGAAAGCAGAAGTGAGTCGCTGCTGCCCAGCGATTAATCAGATTAGGGACACCAGCTACTGGGAGTTTGGGGACCCCCAGGATGGCCAGCAAAGGAGGGCAGTGGGTGCCGGGGTGCCATTTTATAACCAGCATAATCCATGGAATGTTATGGACACGCTGGGCCTCCCGCCTGTTGCCCTCACCTCCATCCGGTGCCCGGCAGCCCACCTGCAGCTGCAGGGAGGGGGAGCTGGTGCCGGGCGGGGGGTGCTACCCCGTGGCTGGGGGCACAGTGTGAGCAGCCCCCACCCGAGCCCCGCTCCTTCCTCTGCCCACTCTGTGAAGTCCCAGAGTCTTGTCTGAGCTTCTTCGGTGACCTGCACATCCAGGGTGGCCTGGAGCTGGGTGGAGGAGCTGCTGGGGAGCGTGTAAGGACCCAGGGGGGCAGCGGAGCGGGGTGCATGGAGCCTTGGCCTGGCCAGGGGGCTGGCGGGCAGGGCTCCTCAGCGCCCCACGCTGCCTGTGCATTTCAGGGGTGACGTGGGGCTCAGGTGAGGCCCGAGGGGAAGCAGCCCCTGAGTCCCTGAATCCCAATTCACCCCCAGGCCCCAGTCCACCAACGGCCCCCTTGCTAAATTCACCTGCTGCCTCCCACCTCCGCCTCCATTTTGACGGGCTTTCATTTTGTCTTCATAGCAGAGTTTTAAGGATTTGACCTACAGCCCGTAAAAGGTTCTTGAGGTTCTTAGGCCCAGAGGCTCACGTGGGCTATTTCTCAGAACAGGGTTTGTGGACGAAAGAAGCAATATGAAGGCAGACACCCCCGGGCCAGGAGTGGGTGGGTTTCAGGGGAGAGAGGCGGCGGCTTTGCGGAGGCCGGGGTGGAGGCCTGTCCAGAGCAGGGGGCTCTGGGAGCCAGGTGCCCTCACTGCCCAGCGGCTCAGATACCCATGTCCCTTTACGGAGTGGGGTGCTCACCTGGGGAGGCTCAAGGGGGGCCATGGAGGTGGAGCGGAAACTGCTCCCCCTGTCCCCCACGTCTCAGGGTCCTTTCCGGGCGGGTAGAGCCAGCAAAGGAGCATCAGACAGACTGGGAGAAAAGCACGTGCTTAATTACACACACACACACACACACACACACACACACACACACACACACACACACACACACACACACACACGGAGATTGCACAGGTGTGAATTCTAGAACCAGTGGCGCAAAATAAGGTTCTCTGCCTGAGCTAAGGGGTGGAGAGGGCTGGGGTGGGGGCTCATGTGGAGAGGGGCGGGGATCCTATGATGAAAGCAGATGCTCTGTCATTACACATTGATCTTCCATCTAGACAAATAACCTGTAACAGGTTATTTCTGGGGAAAGAAACCCACATCTGGGTAAGTCCCCAGTGTTCACCCTTCTAGGTAGTTAAGGGAATGGTAAGTTTCTCGTGAGCCTGCAGGGTCTCAACGGGCCTCACTGGAAATAATCCGCCTGCCAAAGTGACATTTCTCGGGGAGCCTGTTCTGACCATGGTGGGGATGTCGGTTCTTCAGTGCTCAGGGGACAGGGCCCCCCCCTTCTCCTCCCTGCCGTGCTGGGGCCTGGGTCACAGTGTTGAAGGGTTTGGGGGAAGAAGTGGGTGGCCTGCCTGGTGGCCGGTGCGGGGAGGGCTGAAGTCCCGTCCCTGAGTGGAGGCTGGTGCTCTCTCTTTTATTAGGTGACCAGCCCCCCACTTAGATTTCACAGAGAAACACCCCCTCACCCCAGATGGACTTCCCCCTTGTTGGCAGCTGCCCTCTGATTCCTTTGGGGGTAAAAAACGACCCCTCTTGACTCCTGGACACCTCTCCCTTCCCTTCCTCTCCCTTCCCTTCCTCTCCCAGCCTCGCCCTGTTACCGGCCACCGTCTTCTTCTATGCACCAAACTGACCACTCCCCTCTGGCTCCTGGTCCTGCTTCCCAAGGTCAGTTCAGATTCCCATCTACCTCCCCACTGGGCTCCGGGGGCACTCGCCCACCTTCTTCCGCAGAGCCCCCCTGCCTCCTGGGAAGGGGATTGGTTACCCCGAAGGGGGCCTCCGCTCCCCTCCAAGCCCACCTCCAGCTGACTGGCTGCACCCAGGAAGCCACGCATCTTTGGAAAAGTACAGGTGCTCTGGGCCTGCCCTCGCCACAGGATGCCTCCTGGTTTCCAGCCCTCTCTCAAAAAAATGGAGATGGCCTTGCCCCTCAGGAAGCTGGCACCTCCGGGGCCCTGGGGCCCTCCCCACTAGTCACCAAATAATGGGAAATCATTTCCCCATCATTTTCCCAGGGCGGCAGCGCGGGGCCCTCTGTGTACTGGAGTGGTTGCCGCGTAACTGCAACAAAAAGAAATGTAGGCCAACAGCCCTTCTGGCTCACTGCTCATGCTATCGACAACAGCGCCGGCCAGAAAATACTTGCTAATGGACCGCTCCCAATCTCCTTCCAGATAATGATAAATAATGTGTATTTTTAGTTTGGAATTGAATTTCATCTCTCCATTTCTGCTGTGTTTCAGGTGCTTTTTCCTTCTCCCTTGGGGTCTGAAAACTCAACACTTGTGCATTTACTGTGTGCATTAATTCCCTGCCAGAAACTAACATATGGACTCATTAATCCCTCCATGCTTGTTCTAGCCCCCACACTCACCTGGCTGGGCCAGTCTAGGGGGACTCTTCTGAAACTTGCAGATCAGGGACCCTTGTCCTGGAGGCAGGGCGCTGGCCGCTCTCAGTGATCACTGTTTCCGCAAGTAATGGTGCTCCCCCTCCCTTACCCTCCCCCCATGTCCCCCAAAGTTTCTGATTTCGTAGGTGTTGGGAGGGACGCAAGAAGTCGCATATTTCTAAGTTGCCAGGGGACGCTGATGCTTAGTCCTGGGGACCAGAGTTAGAGAAGCACCGGCCTAAATCCTTCCTACTCGAAGTGCAGTCCTGGGGCCCGCAGCATCAGCCTCACCTGGGAGCTTGTTAGGGCTGCAGATGCTGGGGTCTCGCCTGGGCCTAATCAGGATTTGCATCTTAACAAGATCCCCAGGTGACGCGAATGCACAGTTTGAGGAGCACTGGCCTAGATGATTTCTCAAGGTTCCTTTCGGCCCAGTGGCCTCGATCTGGGCCGTACATCAGCATCACCCGGGGAGATTTTACACCCTCTAAGTCCAGGCTGCGCCCCAGACCAAGGAAGCGGCATCTCAGAGGGCGGGGGCTGGACACATGCTGTAGAAGAACTTCCCAAGTGATCTCCGTGCTCAGCCACATGTGAGAATTGCCGTCCCGGCAGGAGGCATGAATCAGCCACGTGTCCCCCCACCCCAGCTGTTCTTTCCGCCCTGCTCACTCGTCCAGTCCCATTTTTCCGGCTGAGAGCACTTGGCTCTGCCTGATGCGGGGTTACCATCTTGCAGGGAGCCTTCTGTGGGTTATGGCAACGCCTCTTTCATTGGGCTCAGCTGACTGCAGGGGAACCAGCCAGAATTGTCCCAGCTGGGCTTGCTCACCACGATGATGTAAATACAGCAGCATCACAGGAGACCACTTTCCACAGCTCTGTATTTCCACAATTAAAATCCTTTGAATGAAATCTGAGTGTCAAAGGCCCCGCAAATGATCACTTCTCCCTGTGGTGTCCGTGGCAGACATCACCAATCAATCAGAACACTTTCTCATGGAGTTCAGCACGGCTCAGAAGGCTTTCCTCTCTCTGGTGCCCCTAGCAACTAGGACATAAGCCAGTCTCTGGCCTGCCTTGCAATCGCTCACTGTCAACTAGGGGAACCCCCCCAGGCTGCCCCGTACCCAGGACCCCAGCCTTCTGCACTGAGACTTGGCCTGGTGATGGAAGTCGCCAGCCTTTCCAGGGTGACAGCATCAGCCCCAGCTCATGGGAAGAAGCTCCTGGGAGCTTGGGTCAAGCCATTGGAGAGTAAGTCACACTCTAGTGTGAATCACCCACTCCTTTCTGGAGTTAACCAAGCGCAGGTTTCCAAGCGGGAGGCAGGCTGGCAGGGAGAGAGGTCTGAAAAATGAGCCACTGTTTTGGAGGCAGTCTTAGGCTTTTGGGGAGAAGAGGGCCCCTTCTTCTTGTCTTCTCTCTTATCTCCCCTGAGAGCAGTGTTTGGCTGAGATGAGCTACAAGAGGCTTCTCCTTAAAGACTGTGCATTTCTTCACTCACTAGCACCACACTTGCTGAACACCTGTTCCCAAGTGGGTTGACTCTGGTCAGTCCTTTCTGCAGGGGAGAAGCAGAGCAGCTTCTAGGCCATTCTGTTGGTACCAAGCATAGGGGAAGAGGAGGCCTCACCAGCTTCATATTGCAGCCTATGCCCCAAAGTACCAGTCGGATAAAAGGAAGCCGAAGGGCACACGCCTCCTGGCCTTGGGGTGGCAAGAAGGGGCAGAGCCTGAGACTGAGATGGGGACTCTCAGGCTGTGACTCAGCCAAGATCCAAGATCCAGAAAAGAGATGAAGATCCAGACCCCGTTCCCTGCTGCCCAGCTAGAGGGCAGAGTGGGCTATACAGGGAGCAGACATTCACGGTCAAGGGTGCAAAACTGATATAGCTTAGAGCATCCCCCAGAGGCCACCAAGGGAGCAGCAGGGAGGGGCAGAGACTATCAGCCCTAATTGCATCTCATGCCCTGGTGCTTCTGAGGCAGCGTCCAGAGCCCGCCTGCGCCTGCCTGCGGCTTCTCCCTCTTCTCGCCCTGCTCTCCCCACCTCCCCAGTCAGGCTGGCCCAGGGGCTCCACACTGCCCCTTGGAAGTTGGGAGAACAAAGGAAGAAGCTGCCCCTGACTTTGAGGGGTAAGGGCCTCCTGTATCCGTACAGTGGGTTTGGGGGAAGAGTTGGCAGCTGCGTGTTCTTTGGGACCTCGGCCCTGGGGTGCCCCCTACCGGCTAAAGGGCAACAGCTGCAGAAGACAGGGCTTGTGGGCCCTTGGGAAATAGCTGGAGGGAGAGCAGGTGGTGAGGACCAGCCCTCCCCGTCCTTTCCTCTTGTCTCCAGAACCTGAAAACTGCTCCCAGACTTTTCTGGCAACTCAGGCTATAAACTAAGTGTGGGCAGCTGTTTTTCCATGTGGCTGCGTGGTGAGAGGTGGATGACTTCAGAGGTGGACGGAGAGCTTCATAGTGCTGTGCTTAGCCCGTTGCACCACCAGGGAGGCCCCAAGTTCTTTGCTTTGTTTAGCTAAACTCTGGCACGGGATGCCCTTGCTGGGAGGCCTGCCCCCCGGAGCGCCTCAAGGCCAGCCGGGCCTCCTTCCACATGGCGGCCCTCACGCCGCACAGACAAGCCTGCCCCTCGGGCTCTTTTGCCGGCGAAACACCCTGATTTCTGAGGAAGTGTGATCTGAGAGTCCTGCCCGACCTCGTTTTGTGCTGCTTGTCGCCTCCAACGTCCCCCTTCAAGACTGGTGCTGGGCCAGCGGGAGACTCCGCAGGGGCCTGGCTCTAGGATCCAGCGAGGGCAGGTCGGGCCAGAGTGGGCACTGGGGAGCCGCGGCAGCGCCCCTCGCTTTCTACAGATGCCCCAGCCCATCCCCGCTCTTTCTGGGTCAGAATGTCTGGGGTTACGCCTGGGTATCTGTCCTTTTTTTATTTTGTATTTTTTAAAGATTTATTTATGCATACGAGCTGGGGTACAGGCCAGAGGCGTGGGGCGGCGAGAGGGTTCACCAGAGACAGAGTGGGGAGCAGAACAGGCAGATCAGAAATACACTGCTGAGGGGAGCAGCGGGTGAGGCAGGAGAGGTCTGCCGCGCCATGTGGGATTCTCCCTGGCCGGGCGTCGAACTCACGTCACAGCTGCCGACAGCTCCACAGCGCAGCGCTTATCCGCTGTGCCACCAGGGATGCCCCCCTTTATTTTTAAAGATTGATTTATTTATGCATACAAGACCTGGGGTGCAGGCCAGAGGTGTAGGGTGGCGAGAATATTCACCAGAGACACAGTGGGGAGCAGAACAGGGGGATCAACTGAAATCCACTGCTGAGGGGGCAGCGGGGAGACAGGAGAGGCCTGCTGCGCCCTGTGGGGAGCAAACTCATGCTGCGGGGCCTGGCCATAGCTTGACAGAGCTGAGACAATCCCTGCGCCACCAGGGAGGCCCCGGTGTCTGTGCTTTTAACAAGAGCCCCAGAGCCGATCCTCTGACAGGCTGATTTTCTGTAGGAAAACACAGGTGTGGGTAAGACGGGGTGGACGCAGCTCTGAGGAGCTGGGGTGTTCGTCAGACTCACTGGTTTGCGGGTGAAGGAGACTCACTCTGGCCTGTGCAAGCAGGCAGGGGAGGGGCTGGCCCCATTGCTGCCAGGGGTTCAGACGCGTGAGGGCAGCTGCCCTAGGGGACTCGAAGCTCTCCCCTTCTGCTTTTCACCTTCGGTTGGGCCGCGGCCTGGAGAAGGATCTCTGTGCGGTGAGGACAAGGTCACACAGCCACATTCTCCCAGTTTAGGGGCTTCAGTGAGGAAAGGCAGCCCACCGCCCCTCCCCCAGGAGGCTAAACTTAGTCTAATGAGGATTTTCACCGGTTCCACCTGGGCCTCCTTTTAACCGCTCACTAAGGTGCTCGAGGTGGGGTGTTGACTGCCCTGGGCGGGAGGAAGCTCGGGACTCCACGGAGGGTGGCTGCCCGGCGTCCACTCTCGCTCGTCAGTTCTGTGCGCACACTGGCTCCCTCGCTCTCGGGCAGGTGCGGCTGCCGTGGGGGGCAGCGGGCCCCAGTGTGGCATGGTTACAGCTCCTCTCAGCACCCCTTTCCCAGGTGAAATGGACCCCAGGTGGGGTGCCGTGCACCTCAAATCAGCAACCACACAAGTCATTTTAATGAGGAGAATTTACTAGAAGGGCTTGGCGAAACAAGCATCAGAGAATGGCACGGTTCTCTGACACCGAGGGGTCGCGCTTCCCCAGGTGCTGGAGGGACAGGCAAGAGTTTGGGATGGTGAGGAGTTAGGAGTTTGGGGGTGAGGCCCCGAAGAGCTGGGGCTCAGAGGTCTGGGGGGTGGGTGGGCCCTGGTCCATCGTTGCCGGGATCTTTGAGAGCGCGCGAGACCAGAGGCTGCTTCTGAAAATGCAGAGCAAGAAACTGCCACCGGGAAGGAGCTACTCCTGTGGAGCCAGCTCCAAGGCCAGGGTGGAGAGTAGTTGCCGGGGCGACCTTGATTAGCCAGGGCGACCTCGACTGGAACAGGAAGCAAAGAGGAACAAGCTTTGCTCTCCCTCCTGCCTTCCTGCCCCGCCAATGTCTCCTGCGGCACCACGGGCAGCGCAGAACGTCTCCAAGTACCAGCCTCATCATCTCGGGTCGAGGGGCCAGGCGGGCTCGGGGCTGAGTAACAGCAGCGAGAGCCAGCTCAGACAGTTGTCAGCTTGGTCTTCTGGTCTGGGCGCCGGCCGCGGGGATGGGCATCAGTGACCGTGGGACTCAGTCCTCGTCTGCCATCTTCAGCCACTCGGCGTGCTGGCAGCTCTGGGACCTGGACTTCGGGCCCTATACACACTCAGGACAGGCTTGGGCAGGCCCACGGGCGGGCACCCCTGCCCGCTGAGCTGCTCGAGGCGGGGAGCAGCCCCAGGGGTTGCTGGAGAGCCAGCTCCTCTGGGGCCTTCCCAGAAGGCAGACATCACCTCTGGGGTCTTGGTTAAAACGGCCTTGAATGAGCGAGTTACCTTCTCCACATCCTGGTTTCCTCCTCGGTGCCCCCGAGGGCGGGAGGTGGATTGTGGGTGCCGGCACCTTTGCCTCTGAGGACAGCCTCATTTCTTCATGGGGTGAGGCATCCCGGGGGCAACAGCATAGGCAGAGAGAGGACACTTTGGTGCCCAGGCTCCTCAGCCCTGCCCAGGGAAGCCTGGGGGTCCCCCGAACTGCGAGATGGGTGGGGGGAGGCTGTTCCACGCCGGGGGCACTGGGAGGCAGCGGCCTCGAGCGAGGGAACGTGGAAACTGCATGCATAATTTCTAGACTCCGCTGCGTAGAAGTTTGGATCAGAGCGAGTGGGTGTAAAGTATGTCAAGCAAGATTCGATTACAATTTTTATTTTGGAAAAACCTTCATCAAAATATGTATATCTAATTAGGACAATTACAGCACAGGAACAAAAACTGATTAAAAATCAGACACTCCATAAATTACAAGTGTTTTCCTCCAGCTGGGGTACATCTCCGGCTGCTGAGCCGCCAGGCCAATCATTGCAGCCGGCGCTGCTCAGGAGCGGAGTGGGGCGGTGGCTCCCCGGGACAGGATGGGTGGGACAGTGGGGAGGGCTGCCAAGTGCAGGTTGGAGGGAGGGGGCGACCGCCTGACAGTTTCCTGGGGTGTGGAGGTCTGCCAGGCTGGGTGAACAGCGTCCAGCCAGGTGTGGGTGTGCTTGCACAAGCAGTGCTCACGCACTTGTGTGTGTGTGTGTGTGTGTGTGCGCGTGCTGTGTGCACACACACGCACATGCTCGAACTTGGTGGAACCCAAGCAGCAGATCATGTATGTGCATACATGTTCTTTGGCATGTGAACATCTGTGCAAACATCTTTCGCGGCAAGAGGATGCAAATGTCTGGGCATAAGCAAAATGCACAGCAGCATCTGGACTCCTGTGCCAGGGGCTAGTGTGGAGGCGGCCTGGCCCACACTCCCGGCGCCAGCAGCGTGCAGAGGGCCCGGGGCTGTGCCAGCGTGTCACCTGGCGGGCAGCGCTGTCCCCTTAAGATATCGCGAGATGAGGCCATAAGCACAGCTGTCTGTTACTGGAGGCTGCTGTGCGCTAGGAACTGTCCCAGCCCTTCCCAGGCAACAGCTTGTCCAACTGCTGCGGAGACACTGAGGTGTGGTTGGCAGATCCCCCTCCCCCCAAGATGTGTACACCCCAGTCTCTGGAACCTGTGAAGAGGTCACCTTCCAGATGCCATTAAGTGAGGATCTTGAGATGGAAGCCCACCATGGAAGATTTGGGGGGCCTGATGTCATCACGAGGGTCCTTGAAGGTAGGAGAGGGGTGCAGAGGGAGTGATGTGATAGCAGAGAACGGTCAGCACCAGGCAATATCACTGGCTTTGAGGTGGAGGAAGGGGGCTGCACCTCAAGACACTGGAAAAGCAAGAAAAAGTGTTCTCTTGGGAGCTCCTGAAGGCTCAGCCTCGCTGAGACTTTGGCGTCTGTCCAGCGAGATCCATGTCGGCCATCTGACCTCTGGAATGATAAGATCATAAAGCTGTGTTGTCTTAAGTCACTAATTTGTGTTAATTTGTTATAGCAGCAGCAGCAGCAGCAGCAAACAAATATAGTAGGTGCTGCTGTTTGGCCATTTGTAGATGAAGAAATTGGGGAGCAGAGACCTAAAGGCATCCTCTCCAGCTCCCCCAGCCCGTGGGAGGTGGAGCTGCCACTAGAGGCAGCCTGGCCCCAAAGCAAGCTGTTTCCCCCACATATCTCTTGAAAGCTCAGAGAGGGTGGAATTGGGGGGCAACTCTGGAAAGAAAGTGTTGGAAAATCTGGTGATATTCCAGGAAGGTCTTCACAGAAGGATCTGCGCATTTCCCTCCAGGGAGAGGGAGCCGTTTATGGCTGAACCCAACACTGTTCGCAACATCCCAGCCCAGCACTGGGACAGGATGGCTCTCAGCCCTCTGCTCCTTTCCTCCCACCAGCCCAGATCGCCTTTCGTCTGTTCTCCTGGGGGCTCAGGAGATGCATTACTGAGTCTCAGAACCTCACAACCCTGGGCAGAAGGGTGGGGGTGTATTCCTCATGAACCTCGGGCACTGGTGTAGAACTTGCACAGGTGTTGGTCCTTTACACAGGAAATTAAAAAAAAAAGAAGGATACTTGTTGTCTTTCTCTGACTCTAAGCTTGAGCAGGACAGTGTTCCTGAAAACATGAATCCCAGCACCACAGAATACTAGAGCCACTGGAGGTTGGGGGGGAGGGGCTTGCTAATGAAGCAAAAGGAGTGACCAGGACCCACCCAAGGTCTCACATAAAATAAGAAGTAGGCTGGACCCCGATCCTAGGATTTTCATTTTCTATCTTAAACAACCTTTGGAAATATTAAAATATGATCTGATTTTCCATATCAGCATGTGAACAATTTCCTCTCTCTCCTTTTGTCTCTTTTGAGCTTTTGCTAGAAGACTCAAAATGTTTAGGATTTCCCTCTTATGTCTTCCTTCCACCTGATTTGTCCAAGAACCCCAGGGAGACACACTGCAGCAGGGCCCATTCCTGTTCCATCGGTGAGGGTTGACACAAGTGGGACTCCTCTGACCTTTGCTGCCATGACGTCCCACCATCACATGGTGGCACTGTTGTGGACTGGTTCTGTACAGCTTGGTAAAGCACATTTGCCAATGGCAATTCCTTTGTGGTCTCAGCCCAGGTAGCAGCAGACCCTCCAAGAGAATCAAGCTTACAGCCCCCTTTAGCCCAGACTCTGGACTCAGCCAACAATCCCCAGGGTGCAACTGAAGTTGCTAGAAGGACAATCCAGGGGAGCTTCCAACAGCATCTGTACCTCTTATGAAATCCTCTCTTCCACATGAACCCTTGGGCACTGGTTTTGAACTTTGGTCCTTTTCACAGGAAATTAAAAAAAAATAAAGGATACTTGTTGTCTTTCTCTGACTCTAAGCTTTGTGGAAGGCTAAGCTGCTCCACCTGGCTTGACCAACCTAACTTCGAATGGGAACGGAAGTTGGAGCTGTTTTCTTTGTGCTCACGCTCATTCCTCCACTCATTTGTTTTATCAGACACTCACCTCGAGTGAGGGAACTTCTTGGCCAGTGGCTCTGGAAAGCACGAGAGTTGCGCTGACTCTAGGCAAAGCTGTTTCCAGGTGTCCAGGCACGTTGTCCGAACTCTTCTCCACTCAGCTCCTCCAACCTCTGCTTGGGGGTCATTCTCACAACCGGGTCTCACTCAGCACTGGCAAGACAGCCACTGGCATCACAACTTCTCTCTCTCCTAGTGCAAACTCAAAACAAAATATCATTTTTTTAGCGAAGAAATTTGTGTACTTTATTAAACTCAATAAAGGGGATTTATTTTTTAAAAGATTTATTTATTTTAAAAATTTATTTATGCATATAAGGCCAGAAGTGCAGGGGGTGAGAGGACTCCCCAGAGACAGAGTGGGGAGCAGTGTATTTCCACTGAAATACAATGCTGAGGGGAGCAGGAGAGGTCTGCTGCACCATGTGGGTCAGCTCCCTGGCTGGGGATCGAACTCAGGCTGCAGTAGCTGACGATAGCTTGGTAGCACTGAGACTTTAACCCTGTACCACCAAACTTTTGTTTTAAAAACAAAGTTATAGGGCCTCTCTGGTGGTGCAGCAGTTAGGCGCTGCACTGTGGAGCTGTCGGCAGCGGCGACGTGAGTTTGACACCCGAGTTCGACACCCGAGTTCGACGCCCAGCCGGGGAGATTCCCACATGGTGCAGCAGACCTCTCCTGCCTTGCCCACTGCTCCCCTCAGCAGTGTGTTTCCGTTGATCTGTCTGTTCTGCTCCCCAGTCTGTCTCTGGTGAACCCTCTCGCCACCCCACGCCCCTGTACCCTCTGGTCTGTACACCAGCTTGTATGCATAAATAAATGAATCTTAAAAAAATAAAAACAAAGTTATAAAGGATCTTTTTACCATTGTATAACACATATAGAAAAGAACTCCAAAAGAAGTTAAGCAAACTGGTACTCTCAGTGCTTACCCACCCTCCCCCCAACACTTTTATGCAATTTCTTTGGAATATATTTTAGTTTGCACAGTGGAATTCCCAGTCCCTCTAGCTCACATCCAGAAATATTTAATATTAAATTATGAATATATTTCTTCCTTTTATATATTTGTATATATCTTTTGTTTCCCTCCCTCCACCATGTTCAAAGATCCTAACTTAAAAAAAAAGAGACTATTTTGGGGAGCAGCTTTAGTTCCCCTCCCCCCTCCATCCAGTATCCGTTATCTACAACCTCCACAGACTGGCGTATTTGTCATAACAGATGAACCTACCAAAGTATTATTTTCCCAACAGAATCAAAAATTTGGCTCAAGCAAGACACTGATTGGCCGCCTTGAGTCACGTGCCCCTCTCTGAACCTGCAGCTCTGGCCGGGGGAAGGCAGCATGGCCGCAGTTCAGGTCCATGGTCACGGGTGATGTCACGGGACCACATGGGCACCAGGAGGAGGGTCTGCTCGGCTGCCCTGAGGGTGCAGGCCAGAGGTGGGGGGGTGAGAGGATTCACCAGAGACAGAGCGGGGAGCAGAATAGGCAGATTGATGGAAACACACTGCTGAGCGGAGCAATGGCGAGACAGGACTGTGAAGTGCCCCAGAATCTCATGGTTGAGTGAGTGGCGGGTTCCCCCAAAGAGCCTCAAGACACGGTTGCACGGTTGCATGCAGAGGCCTTCCTAAATGCCCACCTGCACCAGGCGCCCTGCTAAGCATGCCTTGGGCCACCCGTGCCAGGTGATGCTGCGTCCAGGGCCCGCTGGGCCCATCACGTGCATTCTACCGCAACAGGGGGAGGCGCCCTCATGACGCCTGGATTTCAGGGGACTCCATCTTGAGAGAACCTGCTCTTGGTGCAAGAGCCCTCCCCACGCCCGTGGGTGGGGCTGGGGCTCTGGAGCTGCTCCCTCAGGGGCATCGCATCACTCTCTGTGGCTCTGTGCTGCACACCGACCCTCTGGCCAGAGAGCCCCACTGGCACCGTAATTCCAGCACACACTGGGTGTGTATTTCGAGGGTGGTGAGTCCCAGGGGTTTGGGGCTCCTTTGCTTAACAGATAAGGGAGGCATGAGAGGGAGGCCTTGGGGCGCGGTGGGCCCCCCTGCCCCCTTTGCTCTGGTGTCTGTGGCTCTTGACTACACCGGTCAACAAATCTTTACAGAAGTCATGTTACTGAAATAAAATGAGTCATTTCCTATCAATTTGTGTGTGCTCAACACGAATATGACAGTCAGATTCTAATTTTGGCTCCGGTTGTTTTTTGTAATCTACAATAAATGGATGTTTACATCACAAAATGCATGCCAGTAGTAATAGGCCTACGGTTAATACCTGTAAAAAATCAAGTCATAGACTACTTCTTAGATTTCTTCGCTTGTCTCTTGTACAGCTGTTCAGGAGCCTCTCTGGGGAGTGTCCAGCAGTAGTCAGCCAGCATTGTAAGGGGTCATTTTCCCTGGTATCTTTGTTCCATTGATGTGCTATCTTGATGAAAACGTTCGCCATGTTCATCACTAACCATACCACAGTTTTCAAGGAAGAAATACAGATGGGAATGAAGGAAGTGGATCTTTAGAGACATACTGCAGCCAAGTTTCTGATACTGCATCAGCATGTCTTCTACTAGTGTCTTGTAGTTTTCTGCCCTAACATTCCCAAGAAATTTTGTAGACACTAGGCGAAAAGCATTCCATGCTTGTTTCGCATCACTCTGCAGCAAGTTGTTGAGTTGGTCATCTCAATGCAGATGGAATGTTTGGGTAGACTATTCTCGACTTCTTTTGCTTGTTATTCCACCAGAAAGAGGAGGAACCAAGCAGAAGTAACAGTCTTTGATGTGGTTTCCTGGCTCTCTCCACACCATGGGGACTGCAAACGGCATGGATGGTCTTTAGCCATTTAACCACTGTGACAGCTGTGTTGTCCATGTAGCACAGCATATATGTGGGGCCCAAGGCTTGTCTTGGTCACCAACCTTGCATCCGAAGTAAAGATGATAAGCCTTCTTCACTTGAGAAGTGATACTTTTCTTCTGGTTGGCAAATGTCACTTCCCCACAAATAGAGCAGAAATTGTCCACGATCTTAACACCTTTCGAAGAATGACTGTTCTATATTGTGCCTAAATGGATAAAAGCATAACAGTTCTATGGAACAGTAGCTTAAACTGTCTCACACAAAGTATGAAATATTTTCACTGCTCAACCTTTCCAACAGGACTTTATCTAGTGCACTGCTGACGTCAGCTTACTTCAGCAGCCGCCTGGCAGTAGTACTGCATTGCATCAGAAAATGATGCCGTCAACTCTGGATGATGTGTGCATGATGGTATTATGCAATGCGATGCAATATGACATCATTCTAGGCTGATTTAGGATGTTGTTGCAGTCCTACTGGATAAATTTACACGGTGAAACATATCCAATGAATTCTATGAAATATCTTCAAAACGAGAGCGAATAAAAAATTTTCAGGGTTATATTCATGTTCAGCACACCAAGGTACTACAGATTAGGGCCCTTTGAAGTCAGTAATGATCTCACTGTTGACCAGTGTTATTGTTCTGTACCCAGACAGAGACAGCTGTGTTGTGGGGGACGCTGATAGGTGGTGACAGGTTAACACCAGCCATTGGGGTTGGAGGCTCACTGGAGCCCAGCAGGGGAGGCAAGAGGGGCCCAGGGGGAGAAAGGGAGAGAGAAGGAGGAGGGCGGGCTGGGGTGGGCACCCACCGTGCCTAAGCCCCTCTCCCAGCTCTTCTGTCAAACCCAGCTCCTCTGTCTCCATGACCTTTGCTACCTGGGGTGGGGTGTCCCGTGATGCTCTTCTTGGAACCCCCCCTCCTGCCAGGGCCCCGGTGAGGCCAGAGGTGGGGAGGGGGACGATATCTGGGGGGAAGACCCCGTGCATATCATTTGCCTGTTTGCCATTCCTTGTCCTCGGCCCCACGTACCCTGCTATAGACAGAATACTCGTGTTCCCCAAATTCCCCTGTCGAAAACTAACTCTCAGTGTGATAACATTTCAAGGTGAAGACTTTGAGAGGTGTTAGGTGAGAAGGGGAGGGAGCCCTTATCACTGGGATGGTGGGTGCCCTGGTATGAGAGACCCCAGAGAGCTCCCTGGCTCCTTCTTCCCTTGAGGACAGAGGAGACGGCACCTGTGAACCAGCCCCAGTGCTGATTCTGCCAGCGCCTTGATCTTGGCCTTCCAGCCTCTGGATGGTGAGAAACAAATGTTATTTAAGCCGCTCTGTCTCGGGCATTTTTCTTACAGCAGCCGTAGCAGACTAACACCGACAGGGAAGACCTGGCGGGAGCTGGAGGGCAGGGACAAAGGCAGGGAGGTTGGAAAGTTCTGTCCCCTGACTTCAGCCTCACTGTCTATTGTTTCTGCTCTTTCTAGAAGGTCCACCAGCCTCGGGGCCAGCGTCTCCTCCTACCGCGCCAGCCCGGGCGGTCACAGCTGGCTGTCATTGCCATTCCCGGGTTCCCGCTCCGTCCCCTTTCAGTTGCTTTTCAAGTCTCCATTCTCCGCTCACCGAGTCCACATCCCTGGGTAAATATTTCCTTTAGTTTCCCTGGGTGGGAGGGGGGTGGCATCTGCTCCCTGTTGGGGCCCTGTTGCTGCGCTACTGGATGGGGCCTCAGGCAATGCTGCTCAAACTTCCCTCTGCCACTAGCAAGCTGTGTGCTCCTGGGCTAGTGGCTGGCCCTCTCTGGACTCTGCCTATCTGAATGGGAGAGGGAGCCCAGATGGCAGTGGCTGGTCCCTGGGCCCATAACTGGGTCCTCTCTGGGGCTGTGTCTGCCCTGGAGCCAGCCACTGTCATACAACCCTCCGTGTAAGCTTCTGGAGTCATCATCACCTCCCTGAGAGGGGCTGGAAGACCCACTCATGGGGCTTGGCCCCAAATCCCAAAGCTCATCTGCCCCGTATGAGCAGGGCTCAAAGCAAGACGGGGCTTTGGGATGCCCCTGTGGGGCAGTCAGCACCACGGACAACTGCCAGGAGGTCCCCTGTCCCGCCTGGTCAGGACAGTGCGGGAGAAGGGTGTGTGGTTGAGGTCTCAAGTGGAGACTCCCGAGGCTGACTCCCTTGGTGGGGACCAGAGCTGTCACCGGGGCAGGGCAGGCAGTAGGTGGGGAGCCAGGCAGGGGAGCAAGGGCGAGAACAGCTCCGAACTGAGTCCTGATCTGGGTTTGAGATGCCCCAGCTATTAATTTGAGAATAATCAATGCTAATTTGCACATATCCCGTTGCCATAGCGGGTTATCTATTTCCCGTCAATGCCCAGAATCTCCCTGCTCATCTCTACGCTGCCCCCCTGAACCCCTCCTTGCCGTGCTGGTGCTGGGGGCCAGCTCAGCCAGGGAGACTGCAGGCCAGCCCCCACCCTTGAGTGGGCCCCAGCTGTGGTTGGAGGGAACCAGGCGGCAGGGAAGAAGGGATGGGGGGGGGCAGCCAAGCGAGCTGGGAGGAGGAGAATGAAGCGAAAGTGCAAATTACCCAAACCCGTGATTAACATTTCTTCCAAATCTGCATGAATATTAAAATGCAACCCATCCCAGGTCCCCACACAATGAATTCTGCATGAATCTTAAGATAAATCGTTTGGATAACTTCGCGGCAGCTGTACTCCCCGGCTGCCAGTGCCTCCCCAAACCGTTTCAAGGCGGGTAGGACTAGAAAAGGAGGGGCGTGTGGGTGAGGGGCGGGGCGTGGAGCTGGAGCCTTGCGGGGTAGTCATTTGGGGGTTCTCCTGCTCAAGCACAAGGGCCGAGCAGGGTGTTGGGCTGAGGGTGAAGAGTGGGCTCCTAAAGCTTGTTCTCCGCCAGTTGTAGGGCCAGGAAGGACCGTGAGGAAGTCACCGTGGACTTTGGCCGAGGGCCCCTTTCTTGTGATACCTCGAGGCCAGGGCCTTGCTGGGCATCCTGGGCCGCCCCCACTTCCTTTCCTGACAAGCACCGCCGCCCAGCTCGCCCTCGCTCACGCCCCTTCTTCACTCCCTTCTCAGCCAGGAGACTTTGCCCCTTGGCGGGACACCCGGCAATGTTGAGATATTCTTAATGGACACAACAGGAGGAGTGGGGATGGAGGCACGGAAGCTGCTGGAATCCTATAATGTGCGGGACAGCCCTTGCCCCCTAAAACCGGAGAATGATCTGGACAAATGTCAGCGTGCTGGGGCTGAGAGGCCTGTCCGCGGGCCCCACACCTCCTTGGGGTCTTCGCTTCCTCACAGAGGCGGCAAGTCGAGTCTTCTCCTCACCTGCAGTGGGCGGTGGGCGAGGGTGAGGCAGGAGTCGCCGGCTGGGGGGGCCAGAAGTCAGGGCTGGGGTTTGGGGTGCGGCCACCGTTGCCCAGGCAGGTCCTGCGGGAAGCGGGCGGCACCCACTAGGGGTTGCAGGGAAGGCGGGTTAATGAGGGGCCCAGCCAGAGACTTGTGGGTCACGGAACCAGCAGGGGGTGGTGTGGGACCCAGGACTCTGCAAGAGTGGGCGCCTTTACTAGGGGAAAGGAAGGCCGTCGTCACAGAGCCCGGAGTGCGGGACAGGTCGCCGAGGTGCGGTGTCCCCCCCGCAGACAGCGCTGGACGGCAGGCCAGGGAGGGAGCTGGGGGTGAATGTCCCCTCTCTCTGCCTGCTCTGGCCCCCTGGCTGTGCTTCCCACGGCTAAGCCCTCCTAGAAGGCTTGAGGGCAGCTCATCAGAGGGACAGAGGAGAGGAGAGAGGGGTCAGTGAGGTGTTGGGGTGTTGGGGGGAGGGGAGTAATGGAGAGCAGCAGGCACTGTCGTCCTCGGGGGGAAGTGCTCCCCGTGGTAAAGAAACCCCACGGGACAACCCATAACATGAGCATGAGTGGGTCAGTACCTTATGCCTTTCGGAAAATTCTAGACTCTTCCAGTGGTGGAGCCAGGGTTAAAATGTTAGGATTCCCGGGGGTGGTGGGGCCCGGCGGACCTCAGAGCTTCGTCAGCCAATGGCGGGCAAGGAATTCAATTTACAGAACTGCAGTTTAAGCACAAATTGCAGGCGCACAGCCATTGTGCCCAGGGAATCCCACTTATAATGGACTGTCAGGGGCACGAGCACAGCCTGGCCTGCCGGGAGGGGTCCATGGGGACGGTGGCCGGCGTCTCCAGGACTCGCTAAGATTTGCTGTGGGCTGAGGGAAGCGGGCTCTGGCCTGCATCCGGGCTCCAGGGGGTCAGGGCGCTGCGCCAGGACGTGGGAATCACAGGCCGGGGGCTGAGGGCCAGGGCCTGTCCACTGCAGGGCCCCTGCTCTGGACGGTGGCCCGTCTCCTGCCACAGAGGCTCACTCTGTGCTGCCTCTCCCCTCCGGCTTGGCTCAGAGAGTGACGGCCCCAGAGATGGGCAGACCAGAGGGGCTGCCTTCTGCTCCCATTTTAAGCACCAGCCTAACAAGAAATAGACGGACAGGAGTGCTTTGCAGCTCAGCGGGGTGAAGGGGGAGCGAATTAAAATCCCATTATGGCAGCACCACAGCTGCTGCGGGCGCCTGGATGATGGCCTGCACACCAGTGCCCGCCCACTGGGCCCCGGTCGCGGCTCCATTCACAGGCGGCAGAGAGAGTTCTGGAGCCATCAGCAGAGGGGCTCTACCACCTGCCTCCCAGACCTGTGACCTGGGCAGGTGTTCACCTCCCTGGGCCGGAGGCCTCCCCTCGCCTGGGGCTGGCGCTGCCCTTTCCCACCTGCTCCGCGCTGTAGCCCGTCTGAGGCCTGCCTCCCAGGACGGCCCGGCGCCGCTGGCTGGCTGGGGCGGTGCTCGCAGCAGGCAGAGCGGGCTGGGAGGGCAGGATAGTGTATCCTGTGTCACCTCCGTCTCCAGGTTCTCCCTTCACTCCCTCAACCCGCAGCTGCAGGGACTTCTCTCCGGCCTACGCCCCCATTCCTTGCTTCTCCCTCGTCAACGCCCCTTCGTTTGACTGTCCCCATTGCTGCTCTAGCACGTCCCCATGGCTCCCGCCAGGCCCCGACGGACCACCCACCGCGCAGGATGGTGCTGTGTGTTGTGACGACGTACTGGAAGGTGTGGGATGCAGGGCAGGGCTCCCCAAGAACATTCTGGAAGCATGGAGCTGTGCAGCACAGAGGTGGGCTCCTGGACACATGGGGTGGGTCTCATGATCGTCCGGGAGCTAGCTGGGCAGCAGCAGAGAGGTGCTGACGTTCTCTGCGCCCTCGGTTTCTCCTCCGTAAGACAGTGATGGTGAAGAGGACGGTGATGACGTCATGACAGAGTCATAGGTCGTTGGACAAAACTGTGTGAAGGTTCACAGGGGGCATCGCCAGTGAGTTTTGCCCCAGATCCAACCTGAAGGCGAGGCGTCAGGAAGAGGTCAGACTGCTGTGGTGAGTGGCTGAGATCTGTTTGCGTTCTCGAGCCCGGGAGTTTCTGCAGTTTTCTCCTCAGTCTCCCTACCCTCGCTGCGCTCCATGCCCTACTTGGTGCCACATGGACTTGGACCAGAATCTGTTCCCTGCTAGCTATGCAGCCTCAGGGAAGTCGTTGAAAGCCTCTGAACTCCCTATGAACAGGGACAAGAATACCCGAAACCATCTTCCTGAGATGGTTGTGAGCATTAAAAGGAGACAAAGTCAATCAATCACCTGGTCCAGTGTCTGGCACATAGTAGGTGCTCATTTGATGTCTGTCTCTCTCGCTCTCACTCTTGTGCCATCGTCATGACTACAGCGTCTTTATTGCTTTTAGGGTATCTATCGGTGTATGGACCCCCCCAAAATGAGTGTCACAACAGTAATCATTTGTTATGTTTTCGCTCACCATTTGGGGCTAACCTGTCAGTTCTCACTGGGATAAGCCCATGTGGTGTCAGTCAGATGGTGCTGGAATCATCTGGAAGCCTTGCCCACTGTGACGTCTGTCGGCTGGGACCTTAGCGGGAGCGCTCTGAGTGCCAGCCCTTACTCACAGCCGGGCAGCTGGGCTCTGGGAGTGACCTCCCAAGAGAGACCGCCAGTGGGGCTCAGCGACTCTTCCGGGCCCTCGCTTTGGATGTCACACCACGTCACTCCTGCCATGCCCTGCCGAGGGAGTCACGAAGGTTCAAGGGAGGGGACTTTCACTCTGGAGGGGGCATTGGCAGCACATTGTGAGACCGTCTAGGATGGGAGATGTTGCTGGGGTGCTTTTGGAATTCACTCTTTACCATGTGGACTGCACATTAGGCCCTTGTATTTTCTTGTCCTGGGGTATTTACCTTCTTTGCCACCTGCAAAATCTACCCTTTGGGAAATGTGGTGCTTTAGAAAGAACAGTGTCTTCGAAGCCCAGACTTTGGGTTCCTTAACCCAAGTCTTTGCACTGCTTCTGAGCAAATCTGGATCTGCCTACTGTTCCTTCTCCATTTCCATGCTGTCAGTGCTGCGGAGGTTCAGAGTGAGGAGGATGATCTATTACCTGTGTCGAACATAATCCCAGAAGATGCGATCCTGAACCCCAGGACCCCAAAGGTCAAAATCCTGAAAGTCCCAAATCCTAAAGACTACAGCACTGAAAGATCCAAATCACTAATGTTGAGTCCCCAAAGCAGCAGGGAAAAGGGGTTCCCTAAGCAGGGAGAGGGTGCTCTGATTGTTCTGTGGGAGAGATCTGGGAAACTGCCCCTCGGAGAGGCTGCAAAGAGCTTGGTGTACCAGGTGGCAAAAGAGATCTGAGAAGTTCATTCTCATTGGTGCCGTGGAAACTGAATATGACTTCATGGGGACAACTGAGCAAGCCCTCGCTGAACTTCCAAGTGGACCCCACTTCCTTTCCACTCACAAGACCTGTAAATCCCCAGCATTCTCCACATACAAATGCAGCTCATGTTTCTGCTCCTAGATGTCTGTTTCCCAGAGAACACGTCCTTTTCAAAAGGTCTGAATTTCAAAAGGTCTGAGCGAATTTTTGGCCTTCTCTAGCATTCCCTTTTCTAGGTTGTGATCTTTGGGATTTCTGACTTTCTGGATTTCTAGCTTTTGGGATTTTGATCTATGGGATTTTGCAGTTCCAGTTTCTGGTGTTTTGGATTGTTTTTTTCTGGTTGTGACCCAAACCTGTATATTACCTCTGCATTTTCCTCTGCTCAGCTTCTTTGCTTTACCCAAAAGAAGAAAATCAAATCATTTTATGGACTTTGGCGTTGGGTAATTCTCCAAACACTGATACTTCCAGTTTAAGTGTCAGTTCCCAATGGCCTCATCCCAGTGGCCCGGTCTCCCAAACAGCTTCTGTTCTATTCTCACTGCCTTAATTATTGATCATAACATGTATAACAAATGACCCTAAAACTTAGTTTTTGAAAACAACACCTCTTACAATAATATCCCAGTGTCTGGGTCAGGAATCCTGGGGTAGTTCAGCTGGGGCTCAGGCTTTTCCACCAGGCAGCAGTAGAGTTGTTGATTGGGGGCTGCTGTCTCATCTGGTGTCTTGCCTGGGGAAGGATTCACTTCCAGACTCATTTGAGGTGTTGACAGGCCTCAGTCAATCCCTCCGCATTTTATGATTGGGGACTCTCCTATGCTTTGTCCTGTGGGTTTCTCCACAGGACAACTCGCACCTGGATGTTTCCTTCTTTAGGATGAGAAAGTGAGCAAGGGGACGAGAAGGTGAAAGTCACAGTATGTATGGGCGAAACTGGAAGTGACATCCCATCACTCTGCCGTATTGTAATTATTAGAAACAAGTTGCTAGGTACAACTCACATTTAAGGTGAGGGGATCAGGTGGGGTGTGAAATACTGGGAGTTAGGGACCATTGGGAGCCATTCTAGAATTTGCCTGTCACACCCATCATAACCCTAGGATTTGGGGAAGGCAGATGTGAAATTCTTTGTATTTTCGCATGGTAAAAGTTGTTAGGTCTTGGACATGAAATTTCAGAATAATAGAAAAATGGAAACTACCCATTTGTCTGTCCATGCACTGATGAATGGATGAATAAGATGTGGTCTGGCCATATAATAGAATATTATTTAACAAGTGCTGATACATGCTAAGTGTGAATAAACTTTGGACCACAGACTGTAGGATTCCTTTTATATGAAAAGTCCAGAATAGGCAAATCCATAGAAACAGAGATGAGATTAGTGGTTGCAGGGTCTGGGGGAAGGGAGGGGTCCCCAGGGGAATACAGTGGGCTGAATGGTGGGCCTGAAAAGACATCTGCATGTTCTAGTCCTGTGAGTAGGACCTTATTTGGAAAAATGAGTCTTTGCAGATGTGCGTAAGGGATGGAGAGATCATCCTAGCTTTAGTATGGGTCCTAAATCCTGTGGCATAGAAAGGCAGAGGCAGATTTGAGACTCAGCACACATTGAAGAAAGTCCTGTGGCAGTGGGGGCAGGCATTGGAGTGATGTGGCCACAAGCCAGGGACACCTGGAGCACCAGATGCTGGAAGAGGACAGGAGTTGCCTCCCCAGAGTCTCCATATGGAGCACAACACTGGCGATAGACACCTTGGCCCCAGACTCCGCCTCCACCGCTGTAGGAGGATCCATTTGTGTAGTTTTAAGTCACGAAATGTGCGATCACTTGTTAGAGCAGCTCCAGGAAACTGAGTCTGGGGTGATAGCTAAGAGGTGCAGAGTCTCTTTTCTGTGTCATAAAAAGGATCTAAAATTGATGGTGGCGATGTTGCCCCATGTGTATATACTAAAAGCCATGAGTTGCACACTTTAAATGGGTGAAGTCTAAGGGATGTGAGTCATGTCTCAATAAACACACAGAAAGCAGAGTGATCAAGGAGCTTGCCCCTCTGGCAAGGTAGGGGCAGAGGCTGGACCAGGAGACGAATGTTTTGTTTCTTAGCCCTGGGCTGCTCCGCACAACCAAGAATCCCCTGGACGGCATTCCCTGACCGTGGCATCTAGGCCTCAAGTCCCCTGGGCCGTCACTGCCCCTCGGAGGCATTGTACCTGCCACGTCCCCGCCGGGCATCTCGGTGCGGCTCTCTCCTCTCCCACCCCTCGGCTCTCACCCTTTGCTGCATCCCCCACCACCCCACTTCGTGCATCTACTTCACCCCCCTTTCCCCTTCCATCGCCCCCTCCAAACGGAAAACCTCCAGGGGTGGAATCCATTTCCAATCCCTCAGATGTCAGGGGAATTGAAAGCACGGCAAATATTTCCGAGATCTAAATTACACCGACCCCAGAAGGCTGAACTTGCAGTATAATCCTGGTTATGAATTGTAAATCAGACGCCATGCAAAGTACTTGCAAAAAATTCAATAAAGCTTTTGCTCCCAGCACAGCAAAGCCCAGCCTAGGGAGGCAGGAGGAGGCAGGCCAGGAGAGAGAAGGAAAGGGGGGCGGGGGTGGGGGTGCGGTCAGAGGGAAGAGGATGGGGCCTGGTCCCACTGCTTGGCCAAGCCTCTGGTGACCAGGGCTACTCATTTGCCTGTTGGCTTCGGACAACTCACCCTCCAGCTTCAACGCAACCCTGCAAACAAGAATGCAGTAACACTGGCTGGCCCCATCGAGGGGCGGCGACAGTGGAGGTGGGCCTCTAGGGGCTTCCAGAAGGATCCTTTGGCACGGACTGTCCACCCGTCTGCTCAGGTTGTCATTCAGGCCTGGGCCCACAGTCCTCACGCAGATGCACCCCAAATTTGTTTTCGTCTCTGGGTTGGTGAGAAAGAAGTCAGGGGACTCACCGTGAACCCCTTGACGTAGCCCCCTTCGGATGGAGAGGGGAGTACTCGCACCTGGCCTCCTTCAGAATCATTATTTATTTAGAAAGAAGGCTGGGGGCATGGGGCCCCCTCTAGCTAGAAGGGCCGGGGAGAGGCTTTGAGGTTTCAAGGACCGGCGATCTCAAGGAAAGGACTGAGGTCAGTCGGGGCCGGTTCTCACTCTCGGACTGCGGGGCTGGGGGTGCAGGAGGCCCGGCGGCAGCAGCTGTGCCCACGGTGGGGGGGGGTCATGCCTCGTAATGACCTCCCTGGGGCACCAGAAGGCGATGGTCACAGAGGACAGGCCAGTGGGTCTCTGCGGCCCTCACCTCCTCCTCCATCTTCTGTCCTTGAGAGAGTTCCCGAAAAGGTCCCAATCACTCAAGAACGGAAGGAAAATGAGAGGCTCGTGGAGGTGCTTTCACACCTGGCTTCACAGGCTCCCGCCGCTTCTGCACGTGACCCAGCGCTGGGGCAGCTGAGGCCCTGCCCGGCTCGGCCACCACCAGGAAATTCACAGCAAAGGCCAGGCCCTGCCTCCAGGGCTGGGGCCTCAGCCCCAGCTCCCGATATTCCAAGTCACGCACACACACTGTGCCAGGCCCTGGGTTGGCACAGCCTGCTATGGATCAGGGGCTGGTATCAAGGAAGGGTGGGGGAGACTCGACCTGCCTGTGTGGGCAGGGGGCTGCCAACCTGGGGCCCGGGACCTGAACGTTCCCAGCCTATTAATAGTCCTGATGAGGAGGACGTGGAAAGGCTCCTCTTCAGGTGCTCAGGGCTCTGCCAGGCAATTAAGATGCAGCGGTGCGTGCGGCTCTAATGAGGACACCATTAATAATGGGGCCGTCCTGCTCTGGGCTGCTTCCTGTAGGACCAGCCTCATCTGCGAGGCCAGGCCAGGGGCCCTGCACAGCCTTTATCTACAGAAGGCTCTCTCTGAGTCTGCCTCACCTGCCTGGCTCCCGCCCACACCCTGCCCTCCCTGGAAGGGCATGGAGAAGGCATGCGCATGTGAGCCTTTTCAAAAAAATCTGGGGCACATGTGGCTTTTCACCACCCAAGGACCTTTGGCAACTCCCTCCCAGGAGCCCCACCTCTGTGCTCATGTCTTGCACCATCCGTCCCCCTGAGTGTGGGCAGGCCTGGCACCCCGCCTCTGACCGACAGAATGTAGCAAAGGAGATGGAGCGTCCCTTCTGTGGTCACACTTGATGAGATCGCGACCTGTCTTGCTAGCAGCCTCTATTGCCTTCTTGGTTTGCTTTGATGCAATGAGCTGGCATGTTGGAAAGGCTCATGGCTAGGGAACAGAGGGTGGCTCCAGCACAGCCACCTAGAAATTGAGAGCCTCAGTCCACCACCCTCAGGAACCGAATCCCTCCAATAACCCCATGAGCTTGGACTTGACTCCTTCCCCAGGTGAACCTGCAGATGAGACCCAGCCCTGGCCCTTGACTGCAACCCCAAGACAGACGACCTAATGGCGCATGCCTGGGCTGCTGACCCACAAGCACTGCGAGATAATGACTGTGTTTTAAGTCACGAAGTTTGGGGAAGATTTGCTACTCAGCGAGAGAGAATGAATACAGCAAATTATTTTAACCTTTCACTTTCCCATTTCGCAGCTGCAAAACCACTTTCATCCTGCTACCTGGCAGGGTTGCAGAGAGGATTACCTGATTAGATGCATGTAAGGTGTATTTTATAGTGTCGGGCACCCAGGAAGGAGGGAATAGAAACTTCATTATTAATTTACAAGATCCTAAATAACATTGGCTCTTCTGGGCCGCTGTGTTTAGATTTCCTGCACTGGTTTGCCCTTAACACACACACATGTATGCAGCTCACTCACTCCTGTCCAGCTCCGTCCCTGTCCCTGCTGCATCTTGGAGAATATCAACAAGATCAGAGACAGAGCAGCGCAGCAATGTCTGCTTGTATTTCTGTAGTGCTGTCTGGTTTGCAAAGCTCGTGAACAGCGCACTTGGCAGGCAATGTAAATTCAAGGTCCTCCCAAAAATTTACTTGGAATATATATTCAGAAAGAACAGAACCTGTTTTTTGCTTTTGGGTCCCCCTACCTGGTTTTACCCTGCCTGGATCTTAAGCAATCCCTGATGTTAGAGCTGGCAGGGGTCTTTTTCTTTCTTTTAAAAATTCTCATAAGTTCAAAATGACCATTTTCAATATTACAATCCAGAGGTGTTTAGGCCACTCATAGTGTTGGGTGGCCACCACACTCCCTAGTTCCAAAAGAGTCTCGGCACCCCAAGAGGAAATCTGTACCCATTAGCAGTCACCCTCTCTTCCTTTCCCCCCATCCCAGTCCCTAATGTGCTTTCTGTCCTTATTCTGGCCCTTTCATGTAAATAGAATCCAACAATAGTGACCTTCCATGTCTGGCTTCTTTCATTTACCAGTGTTTTTGCATGTTTTGGCTTATGTCAGAGCTTTCATCTTATTTATGGCTGCGTAATATTCCAGGTATGGACAGACCACATTTTGAAGGGAAGGAACCAAGACCTGGGTGAGAACGGTTGACCATTCCTGAGAAATGAGCCATCCACGACAGAGCCAGGGCCTGGGCTGGGCTGACGTGACGCTGGTGGGCTGTTCACCCATATCCGGGCCTGCTGGTGGGCACACAGCAGGGTCCCATTTACTCTTTATGGTTCATCAGTGTTAGTGGCCCAGGGGCAGAGGGGATGGCGGTCACTTCCAGGGTGGCCCCTAAAATCTCTCCAACAACCCTCTACCCCATGTCCCTTAAATTATTGGAATGACTGATGGTGGTGGGGGGACCTGAGGCTTGGGAGATAGTGGCCCCTCAGTTAGAAGGAGCCTAGGGCTGAGGTGGCTGCACAGGGCAGAGACCATTACAATAGTACATAAGTGTCAGGTGTAGATCACTAGAAAGCAACATTTCTACCTGCCACATTAAGTTCAACTGAACTCAAAGTTCAATTCTCTCCTCACCCCATAATTGACCCGATTTTAAACTGATTGATCCACCCTCTTCCCTCTGGTAATCATTAATTTGGTCTTGTAATCTAAACATTGATTTTTGTCTTAGTTTTTTTTTTAAATATATGCACATGAGTGAAACTCACCATGATTGTCTTTCTCCCTCTGATTTATTTCATTGAGCTTCATTCCTCTAGGTCCATCCACATTGTTACAAATGGCAGGATGTCTGCTTTTTCGTAGCTGAGTAGTATTCCATGGCAGGCTATTCTATGCCACGTCCTCTTTAGACAACCACCTGCTGATAGACACAGCTTGTTTACAAATCTCAGCTATTATGAACAGTGCTGTGGTGAGCATGGGGTGGCTGATTTATTGTTTCAAAATGGTTTTCACTTGTGTGATTTTGCCCCCCAGGGGACTTTTGACAATGTCTGGAGACACTTTTTTTGATTGCTACGACGACTATTACTATTACTGGCATCTAGTGGGTGGAGGCTGGGATGTGGTCAACATTCCACACTGTGCAGGGCAGCCCCCCCCCCCCCCGAAAAACCCCGGTACTGGGAGTGCCCTGCCAAGCAATCCTGCATTAGTTAGCGCACCTGTTGTCTAGTTCTGGATTCTTCAATCTGCCTGTTCACCTGACCTGACCTTTAGCCACGGGGGACCCCCTGCTGCCCAGCAGCTACCAGTCCCTGCCTGACCCCTGACCTGGCCTCTCTCGCTGTCTCCTCTCCTATCTCTGAACCAGGGTCCCTCTTACTTCCGCACCTCCCCAGCTTCTGGAGCTGCTCTCTGCTGCCCCCTCCAGCATAGCCTCCCTGGGCTTAGTGGAGAGTGGGCTTGCTGGGGCCAGGTTCTGGATCCTTCTGAGCCACACCCCAGACTCCTGGAGTCGTTTCCAGCCTCATAGACCTGCCACCTCCCTACACTGTCCTCAAGCCCAAGCCTGCTGTCCCCTTTGCGGGGGCCTCTCAGCTCCCTGATCCTCTGGCTTCTCCTGGGCCCCAAAGTGACAGTGTCTGCTGCACTGAGCCCCACCAACTCCCAGCAGGAAGCTGCCCACGAAATATGTCAGGGAAGCTCCACTTCTGTGAGATACTGACAACAGCTGATCCAATTTTTCCTAATTAGTATGTTTAATTATTAGTAACATTTTACTTAAGTAGAATTAATTACCCCATCACCAGCTCTGGCCAGCTTTGCTTCTCACCATGGCTTCCTATTGATGTTCTTCTGCTGAGGCCAAGCCCCCCTCTCCCTGAGGGGATGGGACTCTTGGCAAGGGCTCCTGGGAATGAAGTCCCCACTTGGTGCAGCTGGGGGGACGCCAGCCAAGTCATCAAATCAAGTCAGAAATTGCGGGTGTGGCTGAGCCCAGGTGGAGAGGGGGCAGCTACCCAAGCTGATTAGCATCTGGGTTCCCCGGGCTGCACGGAAGTCCCGGAAAGGTCCTTTCTGCACGTGGCTGGGAGGTTTCAGACAGATGAGCGGCCAGGGGTGGTGCAGAGGAGGGGGGTGGCGTCCATCCCACGTTTCTCAGCTACCTGCTTTGAGGGAAGGGAAGGAGGGTGGAGCAGGGAGCACTGGCCCCAGCTGGTCTGCATTTTCCCAGAAGCTGCCCCCTCTGCATTCGGGCCAGCAGCCCAGGAGATGCCCTGGGGAGGAAGGAAAAAAATCACTCACATATAGCAACTTGCACTCACTTTCGAATGTACATTGCAGGGACTTTTGGAGCTCCCTGAGCTAGGAATTATTTAAACCTGTGTTCTCAAATATCCCATAGGGCCTGGGTCCCAGGAAATGCTCTGAGACAGGGCTGGGGCAGATTCAGAGCCTGGAGCAGTGTGGGAAGCGTTGTATCCACACCTGCCGGTAGAGCCGAGTGGTGCAGAGGCGGCCGTGGATCTCGCCAAGCTTGCGGCGGAATCACCCAAGAATTCCTGACCTAGGGCAGCTCACTGTGTGTGTCTTGGTTCACTCAGCTATAAAATCGGGGTAACAGCAGTGCCTCTGTGAGCCGAGCTGGGTGATCTGGGCTCCAGTCAGCATGGACTATTGTTACCACCACCACCATCATCGTTAAGATAATAAGGAATCTCAGAAACCCCAAGTCTAAATATCTGTTTAATTTTGATGAGCCCAGTGCTCTCCAAATATTTTTATTTAGTTAGTTAGTTATGCATACAAGCTGGGCCACAGGCCAGAGGCATGGGATGGCGAGAGGGTTCACCAGAGGCAGAGTGGGGAGCAGAATAGGCAGGTCGACTGAAGTACACTGCTGAGGGGAGCAGCAGGCGAGGCAGGAGAGGTCTGCTGCGCCATGTGGGAATATCCCCGGCCAGGGATCGAACTCGCTTCGCCGCTGTCGACAGCTCCACAGCCCAGTGCTTAACCGCTGCGCCACCGGGGAGGCCCTCTCCAGATATTCTTGATTGCAAAAACTTTTCAGACCTGCAGAACTCTGGCTCCTTGGGGCGCGTTTTATTTCGGCTGCGCTGGTCTTGGGGCCACGTGCCCTCAGGGAGGCCGCGGGGCGTCTGGCGAGACGGGTCATTTCCAGGCACATCGCAGGGCTTGGCTAGCTGGCCCCTCCCCTGGGTCAGTTCTCCAGCAACTGGAGAACTGTGTGACAATGGACCAGTGTTTCCCGCTTGGGTTCGTGCTACATTCACAGATTCTTCCGACAGCCCTGCGCTGGTGATCACTAGATGCCCAGGGTGCTGCCAGGAAGGCCCAGAGCGGGTTCTCTATAATCCGGGCAGGAGGGTAAAGGAGCAGCTCTGGAGGCCTTGGTGGCTTTTTCAGGCTTTTGATGACCTTTTTATTTTAAAAAAAAAGATTTATTTATTCTTGCATACGAGCTGGGGTACAGGCCAGAGGCGTGGGGCAGTGAGAGGGTTCACCAGACAGGGTGGGGAGCAAAACAAGCAGATCGACGGAAATACACTGCTGAGGGGAGCAGCGGGCGAGGCAGGAGAGGTCTGTTGCGCCATGTGGGAATCTCCCCGGCCGGGCATCGAACTAGCATCGCTGCTACCAACAACTCCACAGTGGAGCGCTTAACCACTGCGCCACCAGGGAGGCTCTTTTAATGATCTTTCTGCTCCTCTTATAGTGAAGTAACCAGGTGCATGGCAGGCAGGGGACTCTGGGGGCCAGGAGGCGGGCAGGCCTCCTAGCCCCCGCGAATCTTCGCTCTTTCTGGGCTCCCAGGCATTCTCCGCCGCCACGCTCCGTTCTCTGCTCTTGCTGCTGACTTGGTCTTATATGCTCAGGCTCCAGGCCCAGGCGCCCACTCACACACGCCCACACCCTACTTCAAGTGCCTGCCATCGGGCAGGTGCGTAGGCCCGCAGGGGTCTATCACTGATGCTGATGGCGGGAGGGCGGGAAAAGCTGAGAACTTACGTTCACCCCAGCCCGGGTCAGGTGGGACTCAGGTCTCCATCGTGGCATTCCAACGGTTCCAGCCATCTCAGTCTCCAGAAATCTCATCTGCTGGAGAGCCGCTGAGAGTTACGATCGCCTCCTGGAGCTGTGTCCAGGGCTGAGCAGGCACCGTGAGCCCCGGTGCCGACCAAGCAGGTGAGGCAAAGCCAAGAGGACACCACTCACCTCCGGTCCTGGCTGGCCCAGGGTCACGGCCTGCAGCGAAGGACGCGGTGAGCCGCAGGGCCCTGGGCTTGAAGTGGGAAAACCCAGGTGCAAACCGTAGCGGGGAGCAGCGTGCCGTGGGGCGAGTTGCTCAGCCTTCCCAACGCTCTGGAAAGCAAGGCCGGCTCGTGGTGCTGGTAAAGACAAGAGCAGGCGCTGCATGGGAACGGGCTTTGTTTTGGGGAGACACCGAGCCCCGAGGCCTTGGTGACGCCTCCCTTTCCTCCCTGGCCCCTTGCCAACACCCCTCCGGGACAGGCTCGTGAGCGGGCCTAGCCCCTGAGCAGCCACGACGACATCAGAGACGAGCATTATTATGTGCTGTGACAATATTTGATGAATTCATACGCGCCTAGGGGAGCAGGCTAAGTAGGTGAATAAAGTGAGAATATTCTCCGTGACAATCAATATTCCTTCAATTGAACCATCTCTGCAGATCTGACATTTTGATTTTTCTTTTTTGGACGCATTAACTGGATTTATGCTTCCATACAGTGGGAACGGCGGCGAGAAGAGGTGGCGGCCGTATGTGGAGCACAGGTAAGGCGATGCTTCGGGGGCACCTGGGAAGCTGATTGGAGCAGGCCCCTCTGCATAAGACCCTCGCTAAGTGGGAGGCAACACCCCCACTCTGCTCACCTGGCTGCTGCAGGTAGGTCAGTGGTGGCAGGCCCCTGCCCAGGGATCTTTCAGCTCCAGCCGGAGTCCCGGGCAAGGAGGGGGCTCAGCTCGGGAGCCCCGGCCCCAGATCTCCGGCCCAGGCTCCCAGGCCAGAGACACACTCAGCTCCCGACAGGTGAAGCAAACAGGCCGCGATCACTCCTGGGTTGGTCGCCGGCTCTGCCGTTTGCTAATAGATGGTGGTAAGGGCATGACCTTGGACAAAGTTCCTGACATTTTTTTAAATTATTATATATTTTTAAAGATTTATTTATTTATGCATACAAGCTGGAGTACAGGCCAGAGGCATGGGGTGGTGAGAGGATTCACCAGAGACAGAGTGGGGAGCAGAACAGGCAGATTGAGGAAAACACACCGCTGAGGGGAGCAGTGGGCGAGGCAGGAGAGGTCTGCCGCACCCTGGCCAGGCGTCGAACTCGCGTCGCCACTGCTGAGAGCTCCATAGCACAGCGCTTAACCACTGCGCCACCAGGGAGGCCCAGTTCCTGACACCTTTTGTCTCAGTTTATCCATTTGCAGAATGGAGCTGATGATACCGCTAACTTATATTAGATCGTTTTCAGTGCCAGGCATTCTTTACCTGGATTGATGTACTCAGTCTCCACAGTAAACCAATGGGGTAGGTCCACTGTCAGCTCCATTTGCAGGTGAGCTGAAAGACACAGCTCTGCATTCTGGCAGGTAAGGGCTTGAAACCCCACTCTGTCAATGAGGTTTGTGTAAGTGGAGATTCTTTATGAACAAAAGAATGGTTCAAAGGAGCTTAAGCAAACAAACAAACAAAAAAAGTGAGGGAATATTGGCTTTAGTTGCTGGGATGGATACTGGGGTTGCTACAGGAATCCGAGAGAGGAAGGGTTCAAGAATCTTCTAGAACCTTCTAGGATCCCTCCCTTCAACAAGGGTCTCACCACTTGCAGAGCTGAAACAGACCCTCCGCCCCATTGCAAACTTGCTCTCGTGTTCTGTGGCTATCACAGGCCAGGGAGGTTCATCATCAGGTCGAGCGGCTTGAAAGAGAATCTTGGAGCATGCTCACAGGTTAGGGGAAACGAGCCAGCAGGGAGACAGCGACTTGGGCCCCGCTACAAGCCCCTGTATCCTCTTCTTCTCGTAGCCGTTCTCTGACGCTCTCCACTGTACTTCGCCGCACTGTCCTTCGTCCTGTCCTCTGCCGCCCTGTCCTTAGAGGCTCAGTCTTAGCTCAGGTGGGCCCACTCACGCACGCCCCACCACACTCCAGGTGCCACGATCAGGCATGCGTGCAAGACCACAGGTGTCGATCTTTGATACCAATGGCGGGAGGGCGGAAAAACCTGATCACACCCACATACCTCCCCCCCCCCGCCCCATCTCCCATCACCCGGCTCTCTGCTTTCCATCCAGGTTGCCCTGTAAGGCAGGATGGCACAGACTGTGGCTCAGGGGTCCGACTGTGTGTGTGCCCTGTGTCTCCACTTCCTTGCTGTGTGACTTGGGGCGAGCCCCTGCGCTTCCCTGGGCCCCTTTTTCTCCTCTGTAAAATGCAATAACATTTATTGTGAGCGTGGAATAAATGGACACATAGAAAGTGCGTGACATGGGGCCCACACATACGAATTGTGGGAAGTTGGGGTCACCGTCTCCCACCTGGCGGCAGCCTCTGCTCACCCATGTCAGCCAGGAGGATGTTTTCTCCCTGAGACTATGAACCGGGAAGGGATTCTGAACACCCACCCCTTACGGGAACTGCTGTTACCGGGTGGGGTGAGTACTCATGAACCAGACTGGGTTCACGTGATTGTTCGTAGCAGGACTTTTGGGATAAGCCAGAAAGATCCCTGGGTGTCACCATTGGAAGGGGGTGCAGGGAGCCCCTCTCAGGCTGTCTGATGCCAGCCTTCCAGTGCCTTTGAGCTGTTTTATGGCCCATGAGTTGTAGATAACTGATAGCAACGCAAAATATTGTAGATAACTGATAGCAACGCAAAATAATTCTTGTCTATAGACATGCAAATAAATTCTGTCCAGCGGCTCGATTGATTTCCTTCTTCCTTAAGCAAAAAGCCAGTTCTATTTGTAAATTCATCTCTACTTTCTCTACTCCACACAAATTTATGCTTTCAGACTTCTCCTTTGGATTGGTTGCAACTTCGGCTGGTTCCCACAGTAAGATGAGGTCAAATACAATCTTTAACCCGTGTTAGCGTACGAGAGTCGTGCTCTTGGCTTTTGAAGGAAAATTACTCTTTAACATTCCTGATGAGGGAAAGTCTGCTGAGCAGACCAAGCAGAAATTCCCATGACCCAGTCTCCCAGGCTGCTACCGTGACCTGCTTAGTTTCCCTCCCAGGAGGTGCATCCCAGACTCAAGGGGATGCGTGAGAATTTCTAAGAAACGCTGGAATGTGTTGGTTCTGCACCGGGCACATAGGAGATGCTCAGCAGAAGAGCCATGAGGGCCACGGGCAGGGGGAGGGGCTTGCTGTCCCCGTGGTGGGTGCTGGTCATTTATAACTGCGCCTTCGGGGTCACAGGTGTTGAGATAAGGGACAGCCGGCAAGACGCTCATGCTCGAGGCTCGTGTGGCTGGGGCCAGAGAGGAGTGGCTTGCTGAGCAGGGCTGTGAACCTCACCTGTGCCTGGGGCTCCTGGAGAGTTCGAGGGCACATCCACTCAAGGGCACTCAGCCTGGGAACAAGTGGCAAGTTCCCCAACGTGGAGACTTGGTGCGAGGGTCAGGGTAAGGCGGGAGTGGTCGGGAGGTGGCGCGAAGAGGGGAAAGGAGGGGCTGCAAGTGTGTGTGCGGCTTCCAGGGTGGCAGAGGTGCCCGGCTGGCTCCTGGGCAGCCTCCCCACGCCACACCTGTCAGCTGGCCCCTGGAGTAGCCGTCAGCCTGCGGCTCCTTGACGCCCTTGCCTCTGGCCCCTCGGTCTGGAGGAACTTGGCGATGCTCCCAGCAGAGAGGGAGGCCACAGCAGGTGTCGGGCGGCGCGTCAAGTGCAGCGCTTCCAGACAGCGGCTTCCGAGCTCAGCACACTGCCCAGTGTGACCCCGACGCCACTCCTCGCACTCACGCTGATGGCTCTGACCTGAAGATCGCAGTCATTTGGCAAGCAGGCCTGGTGCCTCCTGTGTTTCTGAGCGCTTCTGGCTCTTGCCCAGCTACAGGGTGGGGCGTGGCTGCATCCAAATCGACAGGCTGCGCAGCATGCTGGGCCGCTGGCCCCGCGTTCCTCCCCCAAGTTATTCTCACTTCACGCTGCTCCCGCATCCCCAGTGGCTGGGAAATTAGCTATGGGGGAGGCCAAATGCAGGGAAGGTGAGGGGGGCTGGTGAGAGCCCCTGTAAGGAGTCTGGATCAGAAACCCAGGGGGTGCCCTGGGTGTGTGTGGGGAGGGCTTGAGTCTCGGGCAGCGAGAAAGCAGATTGTCCCAGACAGCAGGTGCCAGTGACACATGAGGCCAGGCAGAGCGGCTGTGGACGCGGTCAGGCAAGACGCACACTGAGGTCACAGGGGCAGAGGGCGACTGGCCCTCCTGCTGCTGGGCAGAGCTCGCCATGCCTGCCCCCACCCACGCGCAAGCCTCGAGGTGAGGACCTGCGCTTACATGCGGCATCCACGCGGCTCCAGTTATCAGCTCTGATGGGCTTGCAATCAAGGGCTTCCCCACCTCGCCCCCTTATCTGTGCCTCCTAGTTGGGGGGAGCTGGGGAGAGCTACTAGAGCAGGTGGGAGCAGATGGGATCGGGGGGCGGGGAGCAGGTGGGAATGGGGCCATCTGGGGGAGCTGGGCGGATCTGAGGCAGCTGGGGGAGCAGGTGGGAGCCAGTAGGAGTAGGGGGCTCTGGGGGGGGCGGGGGGAGCTGATAGAGACAGAGTGTCTTCTGGACAAACAGAGCTGCCCTCTCCACAGGGCTCGACTATTTTCCTCTTACTCCCTCCCATCAGCCTTTGCTCACTTTGAGCTGGCCAGGAGGGCTGCCTCTTCCAGCATCCCCAAGGCAACCAGCCGTGTCAGCCGGGCCCCCCAAACCCATGGCAACCTGCAAGCTGCCGCTCGAGTTGCCAGATCTCACAGACGTATCTCTTCCCAGAGACGCAGCCGCCCTTGGCTGGTCAGGACGCCCGCTCGGGAGGTTGTCAGGCCCCAGAGCACACTCCCTTCTAATGGAAAAGGACAGCACAGTCTCCCAGCCACCCACTCCTCCTTCTTAGCCAAGCCCTATACTGGCTTCCTGGGGGCCTCTTGGGGACTAGAGATTCTTTTGGGTCTTGGAAGTGAAGGAGGATTTGACTGACGCAGTGGGGCAGGGCTTGCCCTGCTTTCTGTTGTTCTCTATGGACACCCCTGGCCTGGATCAGGGGGTACCCTCCCCCCTTTCCCTTTCTTTGTAACCTGGATTTTACACATCTGTCTATATCTTTTTTTTTATTTTAAAGATTTATTTATTTATGCATACAAGCTGGGGCACAGGCCAGAGGTGTGAGGCGGCGAGAGGGTTCACCAGAGACAGAGTGGGGAGCAGCACAGGCAGATGGACCGAAATACACTGCTGAGGGGAGCAGCGGGCGAGGCAGGAGAGGTCTGCCGCTCCATGTGGGAATCTCCCAGGCGGGCATCGAACTCGCATCGCAGCCGCCGACAGCTCCGCAGTGCTGCACTTAACCCGCTGTGCCATCAGGGAGTCCCAATCTGTTTATATCCCTACATCCATCCATTCACCATCCATCCATCCGTCCGTGCACCCATCCGTCTGTCCATCCGTCCATCCGTCCATCCATCCATCTATCATCTCTCTGTCATTTACCTCCCTCAGTCTTTTCCATCTTCTCTGAACTAGGCCAGACTTTCCAAAGGAATTTCAGCAAAAAATAAAGGAAATAAACACATGAAACGCAAACCTCCCTCTCCGAACCACAGCAGAGTACAACAAAGCAGGCTCCCACAGTTCTATGCACGAGCGTGATCCCCGGTTACCAAGACCCTCACTCTTGGGGTGGAGCAATGGCCCACGGAACAAAGCAGAGAGAGCCAGACTGCTGGGCTCAACCCTCGGCTCCGCCACGGACCCCACGGCCCGGGCGAGGCTCTAACATCGCTGCGCCTCAGCGTCTCCCTATGAACAGGAGCAGTAAGAGGTGCTGTCTCATGGCCATCACGAGGACGAAACCAGGTAATCAATACGTGCAAAGAGCCTAATCAGGCTTGGCAGATGGCGGGTGATGGGCTCTGCCTTGGGTCCACTCTTGTGACCAGTCACGGTCAGTTCTTATGACGAGTCCAGGCCCGTCAGCTCTGTCTGAAGACCCTCCCAGACAAGACCCCCAGTTCTGATTCTTGGGCAAGTCTTGCTGTGATTAAGGCTGCTGCAAACAGAAGCAGGTTGCACACCCCCTCCAACTCTAAAGTATACCCCGACTCTCCCCCGGGGGCCTGGGTGACACCTCAGGCAGATGGCCGTGGCGGTGTTTGCATTGGGAGGTCCGTTGCAAGGCCCTGGCGACGAGCCTCACTGCTCAGGGACGCGGGTGAATGGAGGCTCTTTGGGCAGGGTTGGGGACCCAGGGGAAAAAACAGCGTCGGAAGCCAAGAGATGAGGGCCCGGGGCAGAAGGACCGGAACGTGACGGGCCCCGCAGGCGGGACTGGCTTCCCGGGGAGCAGCTGTGCAGCACACAGAACCCCCGCTGCGCTCACCTGCGTCACAGGCTGCCCCCTCCTCTCGGGGCCTCTTTCTCCAGCCACCGCTGCAGTAGCCGGGTCTGCAACCCGCAGCTGGTCCGCCAGCCCCAGCCCGGCCGCACAGGACACCCGCAGTCTCGCCCCGGGCTTCCTGACGTCATGCCGGAGAGACTCGGGGTGACTCTGGAATCACACATGGGCCGGGAGTCTGAGGAGTCCACGCTGGACGCCTCCCTTGAGCTGGGGTCGGGAGCCTCTGGAAATGCTCGTCTTAGGTGTTTCCTGGGCGAAGGCCGCGGCCTGCAGGCCTGGGCCCCGAGCCGCCGTGCCGGTCAGCTCCGCGCAGGGCCACCCCCACTGGGTTCGCCTCCTTCTCGGCGTCACGCTGCTGCTCCCGGGGCGAATGCCAACAGCCCTGCGGCGGGCAGACTCAGGCGGGGCCCGTGGCCCTGTCTCCTGCTCCACCCGTGGCTTCCCCGCCTCGAGCACCAGCCAGCCGCTCGCCACTAACCACAGGACGTGGCAAAGGGATGGCTGACACGTCATGACGAGGCAACAAGAGGCTTTGGCGTCTGCCCTCTGAGCGGACTCCTTATCGCCTTCCCAGCTCGCTCATGTCGGGCTGAAGCTGCCATCTTGAGGCGGCTCCGTGGCTGGGCGCTGAGACCCTCCGCTCCACAACCCTCGAGGAACTGAGTCTTGTCAGTTCCATGAGCTCGGGCATGGCGCTACCGTGCCCTCAAATTTGAGACTCCCTGGAAATCTGTACGGAGAGGAACTGCCATCCCGTCTTTCAGCAGGGCCCACCCCCATCCTCGGTCTGTTCCAGAAGAGTTTTGTAGACAGGGAGAGAACGTCAACATGTTTACAGAGGGCTTCGCACTACGGAGCACCCCGAAGCTGTTTCAGCATTTCCCAGAATAGCAGACCTTGAGATCAGCAGCGTCCCAGCCGAGGAGCCGTCGCCGGGAGACTGGTCTTGCATGCCACTCCCCGCTGCAGCGAGGCTGGGAATCAGACTCACAAAAACAACTGCAGCAGGAGAGACTGAAGTTAGGCATCTTGAAGGACTTCCAGGCTGTTTGGAGCCATTAATTTTTTTTTTTTGAGTGTCAAGAGGGGAGCGGGTCATCAGGCCTGGGGCAGGCTGCAATGGCTCTGCCGAGTCTTCTGCAGGAACTGTCCTCGACTTCGGCAGACGAACGTCACAGACATTCACGGCCCGTGGTGGGAAGACACACAGAGACCCTCCCGGACCAGGACAAGGAGGAAAACAAGAGCAACGCGTGGAGGAAGGAGATTTTATGTTTTTCTAACAGAATGAGGCGCAGGTGGGAGTTAACAATTCCGACCGCCACTTGCCGGCTGCTGTCACAGCCCCACGCCCTCGAAGCAGCAAGAAGTGCAAAGCCAGGTTCGATAAAGACGAAGAACAGCGTGTCTGGGCTTCTCTGGAGTGAGCCGGCCGTGTCCCCGAGAGGCCCAGGGGCAGGAGAGATGAAGGGCTTTTGGCAACCGGCCACCTTTTTGAGATGGTGGCGCTCCTGGCCCTGGAAATGAAAAGGCTGCGGCTACAGCCGTTGAAGGCTGTCACCGGCTGGGCCTCAGGGTGCCAGTGGCCGGGTTGTGACAGGTGTCAGTCAGCTCTGAGGGCCTCCACGCTCAGTGGCTTTGCTGCCTTGTCTGCCTGAGTGGCAGGTGGGAGGGTGGAGGGAGGGAGAGCCTTCTGGATTCCAGGGAGAGGGCAGGAGAGGTGGAGCCTGCTGGGCCAGCCTTTTGGGCCCTGCGGGGCTTTGCCCCAGCTGCATTTGACCCTCTGCTCATCACGGCCCTCTGCCAGCCCACTTTCCTCATCTGCAGCAGGGGGAGGGCAGCTGGACCAGCGGGTCTGCCCCCAGAGGGCGGGGCCCCCAGTGCTGTTTATTAAAAGCCTCCCAGGAGATTCTCGAAAGCTAGGCTACAGCCTGCCTCTGACCCTGGGCAATCTCTGAAAGAGCCCCAAAGCAAGGGCCAGAAGTCCCCTGGATGGGACCCTCTGGCCCTTTGCCGGGGTGCCCAGGCACCCCCCACCTGGAACAACTGCTGGCAATTTGAATCTCGCAGGGGTCACGCTGGCCTCTCAACCGTCCTGTAGGGTGGCTGTCTTCAGAGTCTGCGGGGATCCCTGGCCTGGCCTTGGAACTCAGCAGGATGGTGGCTGGGGCACTGCGTCTTGGTGCGATTCTGCAAGGGCCGTGGGACCCGGGCCAGTGGAGGTGGTCCAGCCCAGGGCTCTGCAGGGTCAGCCTTGAGCCCCGTCACCCGCCTTCCCAAGGGGACGGCTTCTCTCTGCCCCTGTTCTCCCCTGGGCGATGCCGACAGCAATCCCACTGAGACGAGACCTGAGATCAGCACCTGTGGTTTGTTCCTATTGGTTTCCTGATGGATGGATCAACTCATGGGGGCAGGGTGAACTTGGGTTGAACTTGGCATGCTGGCCATCAAGCAAAGGTCAGGCAAGGCCAGTCTGTCGGCACATGGTGGTGAGGGAGGAGGGGAAAGGGACGGAAGGAGGGAGGAGAGAGAGGAGGATAGGGAGGGAGAAGGGAGCAAGAGAGGGCAAGGAAGGAGGGGAGAGAGAGGGAGAGGAAGGGAGGGAAGAAGAGAGGTGAGAAAATTCTAGATCATCAGTGGCAGAATGTATCCAGCTGCTTTTCGGGAACCCTTCCAAGGATGTGACCCCAAAGAATGGGTATGAACACACAGACGTCTTGGTGGAGGGGGAGGGGAGGCGGGGACCTGCTCAGCACCCTCCAAACCAAGCCTTTGCCCCCAGTAAGTGAATTCAACATGAGACGCCCTTTGCCCCAGACGGGCACTAGCCTGGCTGCGTTTAAAAACTAGCAAATGGCAAATCTCCACACTTGTTCTTTCTTTCTTCTGCTGTCACATCAAAGCTATTTTATGGGTATATGTTCAAGAATGTTTTTTAATCTCCCAAATTACAGCTTCTCTGTTTGTACTTGTCATTGTAAATTACATTGTGATTCCCCAAGCCAGTTTTTTTTTTCTTGCTGGTGTCGATTAAAACGCCCCCCTGGGGGGCCTCCTTGGTGGCGTGCTCCCTGCTTCTTACGCCTCTGTGCTCCCCCCAAATCCGCTTTCCTGGACCCCGCAGGAGTCGGCTGTCACTGTGGGGTCTGTGAGAGCTGTGTGAGTGGGGAGCCGCGGGGAGGACCCCACCGAGCAGGTCCAGACCCTGGGCCCCAGGGGAGTGTGGCTCCGGCCGCGCCCTCTCTGCAGGGCTCCGCAGAGTGGAGCTCTGGGTGGGCTCTGGCTCTGAGGCTGCCCCACCTGTTGGCAGCGCTGATTGCCAACCTCCCGCACCTCGCCCACGCCCGAGTCGTGACTCACTCGCACGGCCATTTGTTTGTGCAGGTTTCAGACAGAGTAATGCTTTTAATGGCACATAATCATTTTTCAGAAGTCATTTGATGCCACTAATCATCTCGGTAATACGCGGCAACGGGACTAATGACCTGGGAGCGGGACAAATGGCAGCAGATTCCACTCTCCTCCTAACTGTGTGCCACCACGTGACGGCAGTGATGACATGGGGCTAATAAGCATCGGCTTTTCACCCCCGGGGGTTTGGAGGTGCAGGGGGCCTCCCGTTGGAAATTGTTCGTCAGGGAAATAAATGAGCAGGGCAGGCTCCTGTGCTCCCAGGGGTCGGCCCTGCCCCCGGGGTTAGGCCTGGCTCAGATGTGCTTTGCTGGGGGCGGGAGGGGTGTCCAGGGTGAGGACCCAGCAGGGGAGGGGACCTGGTGGCAGAAGGCACTCGAGTCGCCGAGGATTCCTGACCAGCAGGTTTTAAGCTGGTTCTCTGCAACAGGAGAAATGGGTCTTCATTGAGAGCTCAAGATAAGGCTCTGAGGAGGCAGGTGGGGTGGGCAGAGAACATTCTGGAAGGTTAAGGGGTGGTGGCCGTCTTTCCTCACCCACCGGGGCCCAGGGTTGAGGCCACCGTGAGGTCAGGAGAGACCTTCGAGAAAAGGGCACGGGCTTCAACTGGACGCGCCCCCCACCCTGCAAATGGCTGTTAGGCCCAGAGGTGGACGCCGGGCAGCTGCCGCCTGGGATTTCTGTCCCGAGATGCTTCCATTTGGCTGCAGAAGAAATAAAATAAGGGTGTGGGCTGGCCCCTGAATCTGAGCCTAAATATTTGCCAGAGTGGGGTCTCTTCACTGGCCCTAATTCCTTATGACGAGCTTATGAGCGATGATCTAAATGAGTTAATATTTCACACATGCGTCCAACAGAGAGTATCGGCTCAGTAAAATGCAACAATTATGAGAAACAATCAGGAGGCCAGGGGCCGGCCCGGTGGACTGTGGCTATGCCAGCGGCCTCCCCGTGACAACATGGTCCCTGGCAAATGGACTGTTTTATTCTTGGGGTCCCAACCTCAAGGGGAAGGGCTGTCCAGATGGAAGACTCAGTCCCTTGTCCACCCCTCATTCATCTCCATCTCCTTGTCTTGGGTCTGCAGGGACGATGTCAGTGTCCTGTGTCCTCCTGGGCGAGTCTCCCTATGTGCCCTGCCAGGACACTCAGATTTGAGGTGCAGGCCAAGAAGAGCCAGCGGGGTTCCCAGGGTTCACGGCCAGTGGCAGAGGCACTTGCTGTGGGCAAGAACAAGCCTGAGATGTCCGAGGGGTGTGATTCCAGCCTGATTCTGCCACTGGCCATGCTGGACGAAGCGCTCAGAGCTACTTCTGGGCATCTTTGAGAGGCTAGTAAGGAACCCCCCTTGCAGGGACATCGTGAAGATTAAAGAAACTGTGTGTGAAATGCTGAGCGCAAAGTGCGTGTCAGGCCCTCAGGCAGCGTTAGTTATGACGGCTGTTGACGTGAGTGGCCTGTTGGGGTCTCTCAGTAAGAGTCCCTGGGCTCAGGGACCCCAGAACTGGGAAGGGGACATCCATGGCTGAGTCGGGGGCAGAGGCTGAAGGGCTGAGAGGCAGTGTCCGTGGGGACCGCGACTCCCGTTCTCCTGGGGTGTCTGGTCCAGGGCTGCCCGGCAGGGCTCTGGCTTGAACAGGGCTGAGCCCTGGGCCGGGGCCTTCTCTTAGAGGATCTTGGCTCACCTGCCTCCAACTCCAGAGACAGGATTGTGGGGCATCCAGGCCTCAGGAAAGCAAAGCACCTGGGTAGCGAGTGAGTGGCTGTATGGGGGTCCCACCCAGTCTGGGGGTTCAAAATTCTTACTCTTCACCGTATTGGTGAAATCAGGTCTTTTTCTCTGTTAAGTAGAGACGGGGTGGATTTCACGACACCCTGTGCACACCGCGCGTGGCTGCACTTAAGTGCAGTTCACGGGTGAGAGCAGCCAGGCCCAAAGGGTTAGCTGCTCTGGGGGCGGGCATGCGGGAGAGGCCAGCCCCGGGAGAAGCCGGTCAGGGGTGGCCAGCCCCGGGAGAAGCCGGTCAGGGGTGGCCAGCCCCGGGAGAAGCCGGTCAGGGGTGGCCAGCCCCGGGAGAAGCCGGTCAGGGGTGGCCAGCCCCGGGAGAAGCCGGTCAGGGGTGGCCAGCCCCGGGAGAAGCCGGTCAGGGGTGGCCAGCCCCGGGAGAAGC